>OOFE01000668.1:0-10192 GCA_900323365.1 Monocentris japonica | reverse complement strand
ATTGTGTGGCCTGTGTGTTTGTTCTGTCCCTCTGAGGAGGAAAGGGTCTGCCCTCCTTTCCATCTTCCTGACATTCACCACTCCTTTTTAAGTGAACCTCTCACCTGTCTGACTGGAAGCCAGAGTGCCAGTGCCCAGGGACTAGTGGAGAGGACAGCTGCCTACTAGGTGCCCTATGCTAGCCAAGTTGGCACGCATTCCACAATTGGATCTGAAGGGGCCATTGACATTTTTACTGGCATTTTTTTAACCACAGCTTAACCATTAAAAGGCACTTTAAATGCACTGTGTGAGACCTCACAGATGAGTTGAAGCGCTCATTCATCCAGTATTTTTTTCCCTTTTGTTTGTGTTGTGGTGCACCAACTATTTATGTCATGATAGATTTTTTCCTCTCTTTCTTACCTACTTTGCAATTCCATGTTCTTTTCTCTTGTGTTTGAGAAACATGCTTCTTGTTTTCTGTCAGTGCAGCCTTTTAGTAGCAAGCTTTCAGTCTTGGAAAGATGGGCCAGGCCAGGGTTTGAGAATCTGGTCAGCCGTAGGGATTAAGGAGGTAATAGTGCCCTGTGCAGGATTCTGTTAAGGGGAAGGCGTGTAAGGGGAAAAAATGATAAGGCTATTAGTGGAGAACATCAGTGTTGAACTGGTTGGAGGCCAACGTGCCAGATGAATCTCCAGTGGCCCTGCCAGAAATATCCCAACACCCTCAGCCTGACATTTAGGTTCCCTCCAAAAAAGGTGGCCTTCTGAAAGCAGTGGAAATGTAGAGAGTATTTGTTCAATCACACCTCTCATGTGGACCCCATGCACTCACATCTGGTTTTATTCTGTTTTTCTCTCTCTCTCACTCTCTTTCTTTCTTGTCTCAGCTTATTGGCTACAGCGAGAAACCCGTCAACCTGCAGATGTTCATTGGAACGGCAGACGACCGTTACTTGAGGCCACACGCCTTCTACCAGGTGCACCGGATCACCGGGAAAACAGTGGCCACGGCCAGCCAAGAGATCATCATCTCTAGCACCAAAGTTCTCGAAATTCCTCTCCTGCCCGAAAACAATATGTCGGCCAGGTAGGTGTCAGAAGCACTTTAGGGTTACATTACTCAGTTATGAGCTTACCACCATGGAGGAAGCCCTGTCCAATGTAAAAATAACCACGTTTATGATCAAACGTGGTCCTAACGTCTTCCATTTTATAGATTTTTAATTCAAACCAACAGAGGGAAAATTTGAGGGGTTTCCCACGCAGCAGAAAAACAGACTGTATTTCTATATTTATGATTCTGCATCATCCGGATGATTATATTTATGTAAGGTCTGGTTTCATTTACATTGGAATTCATAGGAAGGGATTTGGTAGGGATCTTCACATTTACAGTTGTAATAAATCATATTCACAGGCATTTGTAATTTGTGATTCAACACTTAATTTGCCCCTTATTGCCAGTCCCCTACTGGGCTGTGGTTGGTTTTATCACTCCCAGGCCCTCACTACTTAAATATGTCTTAGATGTTTGCCAATCCTGGAAGGGGTGTGTGGGGCCAACTGTTTTTCCATCTACCTTGCAGTATCGACTGTGCTGGCATCCTGAAGCTGCGGAACTCAGACATTGAGTTGCGGAAGGGGGAGACGGATATCGGGAGGAAGAACACACGGGTACGGGTGGTGTTCCGAGTGCACATCCCTCAGCCCAACGGAAAGGTGCTGTCTCTGCAGGCGTCCTCCATACCTGTGGAGTGCTGTGAGTGTCCACTTCCTGGCCTAAGTCAAAGGCACACACACACATACAGAGAAGCGCATGGCATACACAAGCACACACACAGACGCCTTTGTGTTCCTTAGACTTCTTTATTACCAAGCTTCTTTGAGTCTTGGAGATTTGTGAATGGTGACTTAATCTACTGTTTGCACTCATTGAATGTCGCTTTAGATAAGAGTGTCCAATAAATGCTGAAAAGGTATATGCAGTCTGTTCTTCCTGTGCCCTTCTAGCTTAGCCTTTTGCTCAGGACCCACACACAAACACACCTATATGCACATAAACACACATATACATACACAAAGACACAGATTGAAGTATAAATGAACACAGTTCAGCAAATGATCATCCTTTTCTCTCCTCATCCCCTCCTGTGTCTCCCCCAGCCCAGCGTTCAGCTCAGGAGCTGCCCCAGGTTGAGAAGTCCAGCCTGACTAGCTGTCTGGTCAGTGGGGGAGAAGAGATGGTCATCACTGGCTCCAACTTCTTCCCTGAGTCCAAGGTCATCTTCCTGGAGAAAGGCCCTGGTAAGAGTTGTAAGAGTTGTGTCTCCACAGCAGCCTAGTCTAGAACTACCACTGCAAAAACATCTTGTAGCAATTAAATTTTTGAAGAATCTTATTTCATGGTTGTCTGATAGGCTTTCTCAGAGGACATTAGTCATGAAAGTTGTCAGGGGTAGAAACTTTTGTGCTTAAAGGGATAGGGCACACTGTGTAAAACATGTTGTATCACTTATCCCAACACGATTCTGTTGGACAGTCATATTCTTTACTATTAGCACATGTGTCCCTAAATGAAAAACCAAGAAGCACAGCAAAGAAATGTAAGACATAACCTGGGAAAATGACATAAAATATAAAATAATGTTCATCCCTACGTTCAGCATCAGGTTGTACATTTTCTGCATTTTAAATTCCTAGGCAGGATGAATTTATATAGGCACACATGCACCGAAAATGGTAGCTTTGTACAGACTTCCAAATACTGCAAATAAAAACAGTTCCCTTCCCTGGCTTTGAATAGAGCCTAGCCATAGACTTTACGACTTAGTTTGTTAAATTATAGGTTAGAAGCTGGAATGAGTGTTGGGGTCTACCTCTAGTGGGCTGCAACACAATAGTAGCACAAGAGTATTATGTTTTTGTGTGCTCCAAATTAAGAGACTCAATTTGTATCCACTGAAAAGGTTTACAATCCCCTGCTGCACAATATCAAACAAGCAATACTGTAGGCTTGCTACAAAGAACTGGCCAGGGTGACAGGCCTAGGATTCAGTAAAGGTACCCACAAGGGACTAGCCTTGCGTAGGAGAAAGGAGAGAACACAATAGTCAGGAATGTCAAGGATTTCAAAGTCATGTCCAATCATGTGGAGCTGTATGGATCAGTAAGTACACATAATGTTAAGAATTAAAGCTGCACTAGGAAAATTTTGCGCGCTGATAGCCGTAAATGGCTGCAAGAGGTAGGTTCAATACCCAGACACCATGTATCGTAATGTTAGAACACTACACACTCAGACCTAAATTTATTTTTTTAATGGTGGTGGTAAGAAAAATGTTTTCGAAGAAGGTTTAGCCATTGTTGGTGAATCAATCTTTGTTGGAACGCTCAATCACTGCTGTTTAGGAGCAAGTATTGTATTTCTCTCTTCAGTATCAACTCCTTTTTTCCTGTGAACGGAGAAGATATCCTGCCAGGGACCATACTGGCATCTCAGTTAGGGAGAATGGGACGCTGGTCTCTGTTTCAGCCCCACTTTAATATTAAGTCTTTAATATTTTGACATAAAAAACGTGTCTGTTGCAGCTTTAAGATCTACCCTCACACAATCTCCAACCAAAACCTCTAATGCTGTCTTTAGTGGTTGTTCATATCTGTTCAACAAATGCAAAGGCTGAAGAGATTACCCAGTAAAACTCTCCCTACTATTTAGAGTGTTTCTTCTTAAGTCCCCCAGCTTTTTCTACCTTTGCTTTTCAGTCTCCATAATCAAAACACGTATAACGTCTGCATTTGTTAAGCCAGTCCCTGCCTGCCCAAGCTACTTTGGTGATGGAGAGCAACAAAATCAAGTTCACACACGGCAGCGAGTTGAATGCTTTTGTTATTGCGACTGAGAGTCATTGTCTAAGATTTTCTAGAGCAGCTTGGAGGAATGTCTGCAGTGCTTTGAGGTGTACTAGGTGAAGCATGGCATAGGAAAGTAGTATGGTAGAAACAACACGGTGGTCAGGTCTTTGTAACCCTTCAGGGGCAAGTGGAAAACACAGAGTGGTGCATCATGGGTAGGGAGGATGTTGGGCCCCACTGTGCGTGAAGGCAGTGAGTTGTGGAAGCAGAGAGAAAGAGAATGAAAGGGGAAGGGAAGATAATGGTGATTTGGTTTGTATAAATGATCCCCCTCATCATAACTAATCTGTCTGCTTTACTGCAGAAAGGGACTGATTGGAGTAAGTACAGGGATGGAAGAAAGGAAAGGAAGAGAGGGGCAATGACATATTTTTCCACCTTCTTTCATAAACAGAGGACAACAGTGGAATCATGGAGAGACAGGCTTGTGTACAGACTAGGGATGATGGGCTGGGACTGTAAAAGATTTAACTATAAACATGATCCTATCAGTTGTGTTCATGTGTACTATGTTATGTGAAATTGGTTAGGTTTGGTGTGCATAGCTTTAGTGTGATTCCTCTGTTTTGGCTATCCTCTTCATTTTTATTGGAGAGTGAACTGCATCATGGAAAATGGTGAAGATTAAATACATGGTCAAAAACCCCAAGTATATTATTTCATGAAATAGATGCTTGTCTCATGTGGATGACATGCTTAAAGCGCACACAGTTAAAGTCATTCATATTGTAAAATACTGGCTTTGGGCTGTTTTCCATGACACAGGGTAGGTTCTAACATAGCGTTTTATATGGTTTGTTTTCAGGATTTATGTTTTTGGGGGGTGATCACACTCTTTCTCCAATTTTGTCCTGCTTTTTCTAATGTTCTGATACACATCCCTGAGGAGAGAGGGAGGGAGGCAGGAGGAGCAAGAGGAGTTGAGTTGAGGCAGACCATCAGTGCTAGGTTCCAGTTCTTGGTCCCACTGAGTGTGCGGTCTATGGTTCACTCTCTCCACCGTCCCTGACCCTGACCGGTGCTGCTGATGAAACTCCAGCAGATCCACTCTGGCTTCCTCCCTACCACCTTGCTGTCTGCCTTTTACTCTTAATCAGACTGGGAAGATGTAATAGAAAGGACACAAAGGAAGTCACGTGAAAAATGCATTACTTAAAGAAAAGTGTAGACTGTGTCCTTAATAGGCTTACATATTTCCACTTTATGAAGATAAAAATTCAAGAGTGGACTTTCAAACCTAAAACACTGCCTGTCTTGAATAGCGTCTAATACAGCATGCCTGCTCCACAATCAGTGGGTTTTTTCTGTTCTCCCAGTACAAGGATGTTAAAGCCCACAGTTATTATAACATGAATAGCAATCACCATGTTTTTGTTCGATCTTCCAGCACAATGGTTGCGTTTTCTTTTCCCTCTAACTGGGGTGAGCAGGGTGTTGGGACGATCCGAGTCATCATCAGAAAACGGTATGAGGTTCCTGTTGGAGCTTGTTGCCTGATGGGACATGTGGGGCCCATGCTCCTGCCTGTTGAATGTCAACATCGTGCACTGCAGTAATTCACTCTTGTCAGCTGCAAAGGCATCCAAGGTCATTTGCTCATTAAAAAAATACTCTCTGTCAGCCACAAGTTAAGCTCTTCCCTTTCAACAGAAGGAACCTCTGTAGTGTTAGTAGACTAATGTGCAGGAAAGAGGATTACTAGAACTCAGGCTCCAATTATGCCAGTGTTAGGGTGAGATCAGACAGGTAAATCACCTTCTTAAAAATATAGTAGGGATCTTGGTAGAGAGCTGAAAAGCCTGTATGTGACAGGGCTTACGATTAAGTGCTTACTTTGTGTTGAATGTGGTCCATCCATTATTCAGCTGACATTTTGCAGATGCCTGACAGTGGTGTTTGGGGAAACCCTTTGGGTTTTGAGGAAAGAGGCAGTACAGGTGCACAGAGATATAATCACTACCATGCGCCACGTGAGCACCATGAAACAGAGGCGATTGCAAATGAATCCGTCCCAGCTGAGAAGCTGTGCAGTACAAAGTTGCTCACTGAATGAGGTTTTATCCTCATGGTTATTGCAATGACCGTAGCTTCTCCCAGCCACACCGCAAGCCTGTGAGTGTTTTCCCATCGCGGTCTTCACCCCAACTGCTTCCCTCTGAGCAGCTGCCCCTAAGATGTCTGGCAAAATAATTAGATCCCTCATAGGAAAACTGGAAAATCAAAGGATGTTTTCTAGCCAGGAATCTGGCAATGTGTGGAGGCATTTTAAAATAAATAGAATTATTCTGCTGCTCTCTCCATAATTTTAACCAGGCAAGACAAACAGTGGGATATTTGGACATTTGATTACTTTTAATAGCTGTTAAAATTTTCTCTATGGGGTTTCTGAACCTTTAAAAATGATGTCATTCTGATGTCTCTGGTTCCCCAGAACAAATTGAAATCTTGTGCTTTCAGAAGCCTTTTGTGGTTCTTAAGCCCTGTCTGTTTGAAAAAGTAGTATACACTGACATGATCATTGGGAAAATAGACCCTGGAGAGAAATTACTCCAGATGGAAGGAAATAACTTCCAAAAACTATTACGCCATACTTCAATATGGGTCTGGATTATAAAGCTGCAGTTCTTACCCCTGATTATGTGTGGCCAGAGTTTATTATAATTTCTTCTTCAGTTATCATCCACTTCTACTCTACTTTTTTAATCTATCCATCATTGTTTTATATGACTCTTTCACAGTGCTGAAGTGCTAAAGTTGATTTACCCACTGATTCAAATAGATGTGTTGGTCCAAGAACTGACAATTCAATTTTGTGAGGATGTGTGTCTTGTGTGTCACATTTGTCTTTCCAGTCCATCATCTCTTTTGTGTAGGAGGATGATTGTCTCTTAAGCTTCACCTTCATAGAGGTCTCAGCCCATTTTTCATCTTGTGAAAACCAGGCACTACTAGACTGGTGATTCATGCAGCTTCTAATGTATCTGTCAAATACAGGGGTATTTTTGTAGAATTGTGGGTTTAATTGTACTTTATTTAACAGTACAAAGTTGAGAGTGACAGTAAAGTTGAAAGAAGTTTTATGTTCAACAAAGGTTTTCAGTCAGATTTTATATGTATTTTAGCATGTTGAGGCACCAGGATTACCACTGGCTTATGTGTGTGTTTTTACCTTTACCATTTCTTTTAGATGGACGACCACAATGGGAAGTTGAGGCCAAAGTAATCCGTGAGAGAACTCAAGGAGTAAGTGGGCGTTCATTTCCTTATGTTGTTAAGTGCTGTATTGTGTATGCCTGTGACAGCATTATTAACTAAATGTTCACTGAGTGTACAAAATATTAGAAACACTTGCTTTTTTCATGAAATAGGCTGGTCAGGAGAAGCCAGGAAAAAGTTATAATCCCCTATTAATTAAATCCATTTCAGAAATGAAGGAGGGATATAAAAGGGGTGGAGAGAAGGATTTTTAAGATTTGAGACTTGGAAAAGCACATTCAGGTGTACCTTTATGTTATGCCAGTATTCCTAAGTTTTGGTACAATCAGCTTACAATAATTTCCAGAACATAGAGAAATGTATTTTACCTGTAATATTTGCATTTTAGTATGCATGTTCATGATGAATTTTAGTGGTAGGATTTGTATCTTAATGTATGTATTGGTAATGTATTTATTAGCAGTATGTGTATTTAAAGTGCTAAATGCCTTTTGCAGTCGAGCATTATGGTGGAGGTCCCACCTTACCACAGTAAGACGGTGGGTTCGGCTGTCCAGGTGCAGTTCTATGTCTGCAATGGCAAGCGGAAAAGGAGCCAATCACAGCGCTTCACCTACCTGTCGGGTAAGAGGAGAGGTTCTCTGTGTTTTTACATCAATCATAGACCACCTCTAGCTATGCTTTTCAAATGTTTTCTCCAGGAACTCACATCTTGAAAATTTCTGAATTTTTCTTGGGACTCAAAACTGTTTATGCAAGCTAATACATAGGAAAATCTTGCTAAATTTACCCTGTTTTCAGGGTACTACTTTATTGAGCCAACACTACTTTGCAAGGATTTGGAAAGGCTTTGGGAACATAACTTAGCTAGTAGCTCTGGATACTGTTTTTTCCAGTATAATTTGGGTACCCTTCCTAATTTTCCTGCGACCCACCTTTAGGTAGTAAGCCAGGCTCTGAGAAGCACTTACTTAACAGGAAGAGATGCTCTCATGGTTGTCTTTGCCTTCCTGTGTCTGTATTTCTTGTTCTAGTTGTTAATCGCCCAAGGTAATTACTGTGAGTTTAACTGATAGCAGAGACAGTTGTAACATGCTCTTTGTGTTGCACAGTTCTCCATAGGGGCTTCACTAACCCGGTTTCTCTCTCTCTCTCTCCAAAGAATGCATTGCTGTGGTTTAGAAAGGGGCTCTTCCACAAACAATAGCATGCACACCTGCCAACTGTTTATGTTGTAAAGCCCCCTAAAACTCCACAGCCAACCTTTTTCCCTCACATGTAATGTATTTGTGTGGAGTTTTTATTTTGCAAATCTTTTGCTATCCAGGAAACTTTAACACAAGCGCCAGCACTTGTGGTTTGATTTAACTCATTTCAGCAATGAGGAAACAGAATATTATTCTCAACATTTGGGTCCTAAAGTTTCCCTAAAGTTTTTCATTAAAGTCAAATCCCTGCGTCGTTACTTGATATTGTTATTGTTTTTTTCCTCTTGAAGCCAGTCAAACTGAAAACAGCGTTGGTGGAATATAATGACATGTGAGCATTTTTTGCACCATATCCAAACCCTGAGTTCTACCACAACAGTGTGTGAACAGGCCATATGTGTGTGTGTGCACGCGCCTGTGTGAATGTATGTACGTGGCCCTGCCCCTCCACCCACCCAGCCTTTCTGTTTGCAAGCACGCCCACTCATCACATGCAGTTCCTGTTTTCCCCGTTGACAGACCAGGGCAGCCAATCAGAGCAGAGTACAGTAACCCTGCTCTGTCAGCGTAGCTGGGACGTTGTCACCACTATTCTTACCACGGACATGGCCTGCTCTATTGTGGCAAAAAACACCTGCCAGCCAATCACTCTTGACATATCTCAGCGTGGGCTGGGCTGCAAAGGCCCTGGCCCAATTTAAGGGTGAATTCTGAGAAAATTGTTAGAAAAAATGATTGGTACAGGAACTTGTTTTTTCAGCTATCAAATGAAGACATCGTAAAACAACACCTTTTTTGCTGCATTTTTAAATGGATACACTTGTCAGAAATGGCTTTCTTATCCACATGCTGTTCTCCTTCAGACTTGAAATTAGGAATTAGATAGATTTCAAATACTTAGAGGACAAAACGTAAGGAGGATCTCATCTCACACACAATATGTTCACTTCTGAAGCTGTGTTAGTGCCAGGAAAGATAGAAAAGCACCAGTACTTCAAATATTTAAAACCATGTTCAAATATACTTTACCCTTCTCTGATATCCCTGGGGCTCCTTTATTAGCCGGACTAAACTTTGTTTGGCGTTTTTTTGTGCCCCCTGCCTCCCCAGTCCCAGAGGCAAGGTGGGGTGAGTAGAGGGCCTGATCAGTGAAACTGTTTGTTCTCTTGGTCTTATCTGGGCTGGGGGGCATTCGGCTCCTCTGCCCACACAACATTTCACATGATGGCACCCAGACTGGCAACATATGCTCCCCCTCTGATTTGGAGCTGGGTAAAAATAAAACTCACTGTCACAAGGCACCAGATTGGGAAATAGGTTACCAATTGGCATGGTGGTGCTGTGAGCTGCCACAGTATAGGGGATGGCCCCATTTGCTATTAAAATATCACTTGGTTTTTGGAAACTTATTTGAGCTTGAAGCAGACACTTTGCACACATTTGCATACAGAGACTAATCATGTTGTGAATGTGGAAACTCTTGAAATGACTACTGCCTTGCATAGGTTGGTGGAATTCACAATCACTTGTCATAACTATTACCTGCAGCAAAAATAGTTGTGGCATCCTTAATGTTGCAATACGGTGACTTGTACCATGAGATACCATGTCTTGTTCCTTTCTTTCTCTTCTTGGTATGTCATTTGCTTAGAAAGTGTTGTGTTACAATGTAATTGTCTCTCCCTCCCTCTCTCTCTATCACTCCCTCTCTCCCTTCAGTCATGGTAAAACAGGAGCACAGAGACGAGCTGGACCATCCTGCAGTACCCCCCATGTCCATGCCCCTGGCACATGCTGCCAATTTGGTGCGCACCCAACTGCCTTCTCCCGAGCAGGGCCACCCATCGGACAGCCTTCTGTCCAGCTCCCCT
>OOFE01000661.1:6186-16686 GCA_900323365.1 Monocentris japonica | reverse complement strand
GCGGCCGATCTACACGGTCACGACTCTTCTCTGTCCTGGCCCCACAGTGGTGGAATGAACTGCCCACTGATGTCAGGACAGCAGAATCTCTGCCCATGTTTCGCCGCAGGCTGAAAACCCACCTCTTCAAGAAACACTACCCTGACCCTTCCTCTTAGCACCTGCTTATTTGTTTCACTTGTCTTAGCATTTGCTTATATGCTTCACTTATTTGTCTTAGCTCTCGTTTATTTGCTTCACTTATTTGTCATTTGTTTAAATAAAAAGTAGGTAGCGAACTTATTGCACTTTTACCTTAGCACTGGTTCTGCTCTTAGATGCTTGTTTTAGGAAGGAAATGCACTCATAATTTCTGGTGACTAGTAGTTTTTTGCCTACCTATGTTGAATGCACTTATTGTAAGTCGCTTTGGATAAAAGCGTCTGCTAAATGCCTGTAATGTAATGTAATGTAATGTAATGTATTAAGCAAGCAGGCAGGGTTGAGAGGTCCATTTACTGTTCAGCTAAATGTTACAATGGGCAAGATATATGATTTAAGCAAATATGAACTTGGTATGATTGTTGGTGCCAGACACGCCAGTTCCAGAATCTTAGAAATGGACAAACAAATACATCCAGTAAGTGGCAATTCTCCTCGTTGATCAGAAGAGAACGGCAAGACCTGTTGAAGCTAACAGCCAGCCCACGAGTATTCAAATAACAGTTCGGTTCAACACTGGTGTGAAGAAGGGCCTCTCAGAACACGCAACTGGTTGAGCCTTGAAGTGGAAGGGCTACAGCCTATCCTGCCTAACATCAATGGTGCAGGCTGGTGGTAGTGGTGTAGTGGTGTGGGAAATGCTTTCTTGTCACACATTAGGGCCCTTAGGCCCTTAATTGAGCATTATTTAAACATCACAGTGTACCAACAATCACCAGGTGCATCCTTTTATGGAAAGTCGAGTCTTTTTAAAGGGATACTCCAGCTGATACTTCCAGGTGTAGGGCATTACAGGTAAATGACAGTGACTTAAGACCAGTCCCCATAAGCCAACCCAATAGAGCACCTTTAGGATGAGGTGGAACAAGATGTTCGCAGCATGAATGTGCCATCAAAAATCTGCAGGAACTGCATGATGCTACTGGGTCAGCCTTGTCCAATTGTGGAGTATTTTGGCTCCTAGTTGAATCAACGCCTACAAAATGCTTTATTCAGGCTGCTCTGGAGGCAAAATGAGGTCCTACTCAGTAATAGCTAGGTGTACCTAATAAGGAGGATATTGAGTGGATATTCTTTTAGACTACAAGTGGTCACCATCCACCGACAAACACCAATGCTCTTAATTCAGCAACATGCTGACGTTCCTCCACAGGCTTTGCTGTCTGGATTCCTAGGTCCTAGGCAGCTCTATGGTGAGTTAACATGACTCACCACCTCAGAAACAATAAAGCCCCAGGCCCATTTAGGAGCCCGGCTCTCTGCCTGAATCCCCAGCCGGGCCCTACAGCTCCTAATAGGGCCAGACTGTGGGCACTCATGTCCTTGAAGCAGTCCAGGCAATGTCCTAATCGGCACAAAGATGTCCAACTTAGAGCTGGCATCAGCCTGCTGCACGGTGAGGCATCATGCCACGCCATACCGTGCCATGCCATGCTATACCCGTCCAGGGCTCATGGAAGACTGAGACAGCCTGGGGTAATGAAAGACAACAGCTCTGCCTGCCAGTGCAGCCGGTGCCAGGGAGAGAGGGCACAGAGGGAGACCAGCTACGCCAGCTGTGGCACACCGAGGTCTCCTGAGTCTGCTGAGGCTCTCTCTCTCTCTCTCTCTGTCTCTCTCACACACACACACACACACACACACACACACACACACACACACACACACACACACACACACACACACACACACACACACACGCATACCCAGGTCCCTGATATACAGGTAGACTGTAGAGAGTCAAACACACATGTATATGACTCAGCCCAGCTTGTTAACCTGTGGGCTGGAACATGCGGAGGCACGTGAGGTCGTGGGAGGCAAGGGGTCCTCGGCAGTGAGTGTGTGCAGATAATTGGTATTCAGTGGTGTCATGGCTGAGTGATACTGAGCTAACCTCCATGTACCCCATGCTCTCCTCAACACGAGAGAACCTGATTCACCCCTTAATTAGCACATGAACACTGTAACTAGACAGCATGGCGGATGAGGAGGATTAGCTAAAGCAGAGACTGTGAGAGAAAGAGAGGAGAAGGGAGACAGAGAATGTGTGTGAGGGGTTGCATAGTTCTTTATAGAGCCTATTCATAGTCTGTTCAGAGTTGGTATGTATGTTCAGTATGTGTGTACAGTACTTGCCGTAGTTTACATGGATCACAAACACCACATATATGCTGGTAGTCCTAACTGTGTGTGCATGCTTTAATGCGTGTAAACAACAAGGTAGCTGTCTGTGAGTGTGTATGTGAATGCGTGCCCATGTGTGTTTGTGTTGATGACCCTGACAGCAGGTGGGTGAACTCCCAGGTGTGTCCCAGTTTTAGTGGGAGGATCAGAGGCAGGTGGGACTGAGCCTGGCTTGATGTGTCCAGATTAATGAGCTTTCCCTCAGTCACATCAGCTGCTACGGCAGCCACCTGGGCCAAACTGGAAACGGGGACACAGAGCTGGCCCGCATTCACTAAACTCATTTATATCGTCCCATAAACGTACCACGCTACCATGTCATGCCAACTCTTTATAAAACTTGGATAAGCAAGGAGCATTGATGTATTGTATTCTTCTGTTATCAAAAAACGTTTTTTGTTCTTGAGATTTTACCTGTAACTATTCTGTGAATATGCTTGCCTTACTGTTGGTAAAATCCTGTTTGGCCGGGTTTAGTGCCGAGAGGGACCAGCGGGACTCAGAATATAAACATTATGAGACAGTCTCAACCGAGCTTTTATGCCGGTAGTAAAATCAGCCAACTAAGTTACGAGGATCAGATTATCATTAAAATGATGTCATATAATGTCAATGTTTATACTATCATGTTGCCAGTTGTAATTTTCCTTGAATATTGGGCCCCAGAGGAATGAATAGTGAATGTGCATGTGTGTATGTACGTGTGTGTGTGTGTGTGTGAGAAATAGAGAGAGAGAGAAAGAGAGAGAGAACAAGAGACAGAGAGAGGCCACAGGGTGAACAGTCCGTCATGAAAGACCCCTGCACAGTAGTCGCGGTAGACCCAGTCTGGGATAAACAAAAGTCGACCTTGCGTGACCTCCCTCATTAGTGGTATAAGACGGAAGATGGAACTCGGACAATAAAAGTGTGTATGGTGGCGGTGGTGGGTGGGTTGGTGCACAACCACAAACCACAGGAAACACACACACACACACCTGCAGTGGATAAGACAAAAGAACAAGATGAAGAAAAAGCTCCCCTGACCTCGTCTGGGGAGAGGTGTTGGAATTGCATGGCCATTATCGTTGGCCCTGCTCCACACACTGAGAAAAAAAAAACATTTGATATCAGCCTGCCATTTTAAACTGAAAGAGAAAAACAAGTAAAAGGACTTTTGGTTTGCTTTGTGAAGAGGCTGGGATACTGAGGAAACTGGCCCTGATTGTTTTAAGGTTTAGTCACATTTTACAGGTTATTTTACATGCTAATGGCTAAGACTTTAGGAAGGAGCAGCTGCTTTTATCAGTACGTTGTTAAGGGCTGAAGGTCTAAAATGCAATACAGAGACTCATCGACATACTGTCTGTGGCCCTCAGGGACAGTTGTGAGGATAAGAATGAGAGGCAGAATGATCAAATGATAATAACAGAGACAGTGATATGAAATGTACCCCTGATATGACCCCTGACCCCTCATCCCACTGACACTGACCTCCCTGTCCAGGCCGGCTGCCACGGTAACTATGTCCCCGGTCTCGCTGTTGATGGTGAACATGTTGGGGATGGGGCTGTGGGGCGTCTGTGACAGGATGCGGTAGCGCACCATGCCGTTAGCCGTGGTGTAGTCGTCCGAGTCGTTGGCCGTCACCTGCATCACTGACGAGCCTGGCGAGAGAAAGTTAGCTAGTTAGCGAGTTAGGAAGAGAGTCTTGCACGGAGATGATTAGTACTTGCACACACAGCACCAGTGTAGGTCAAGAAAAAGAAAGACAGGAAAACAAGCTGCCGACATTCATTGCCGACATGAATTTGTTGAAAATATCCAAGGAGATTGATATACACCGAAATACTTCGATTCAATTCAAAAGACTGCAAATTGGAGTGACATTCTCTGTTCTTTGGCAACAAACTTTTAAAGTGAGTGCTATTACAGGGCAGAGCGTGGAAAAACAAACACCCTTTGTTAAATAAGCCCCTATTTCAAGCTGTGCTGTGTCTTCTGTATACAACAGGCTAGCGGGGCAAAGTTTCCACCTCTGCAGAGTCCATTTAGTAATGAGCAGCACTGGGTCTTCTGCCATTTCCACCATCCATTATTTCAGCCTTCAGCGGCACCGGGCTGCCCTTAATGCTCCGATGCTCTCTCCCTATTTGTCTTGGAATCACGGATAAACACTGCCATTTAAGGCAGACAGGGAGGGGGTGGGGTAGTGAGTGAGGGCGTGTGAGTGTGCGGTAAGGTTGTGTGGGCGTATGTGTACCTTTGTGCGTCTGTTTATGTGTGTTTGTGTGTGTGTGTGTTGCCACTGCACGTATCGGGGTGAGAGGCCTGTGTCCCCCCCATCTTCCCCCGAGCAGAATTATTGATTTGCACGAGCTTGTCAGACGGACTCACAAATGCGACCAGGCAATTAGGAGCACTCTGTGCAGGAAAAGGGAGAGATCATCTCGCCTCTCTCACAGGGCTCTGGGAAAATGTCACTTTCCATCAGCAGCCATTTACAGGCTGCTGCTGCCGCTGCTTCAGAGAGGGGGAAACTGGCAGCTCACAGGAGGAGGGCACTAGAGAGAAGAGAGGGCTGAAGCACTAGCATGCTTGAATACGAAGACAGAGTAAGAGAAAAACTGAGGAGGAGGACAAGGATATGGGAGAGAAAGGGAGACTGGTAGTTGTAATGCAGTTCAAATTTAATGTGCTTTTTTATTAGAGATCCCACTGTTTTCATATAAGTGGGAGCCCAAAAACGGCTCAGCAGCTGAGTCAGAACTGTGATTGCCACATTGGACATGGTGGTGGGTGCCCACGCTGAGCAGGCACTAACCAAGCAGCATGCAATTATTACAGAAACCATCAAAATTAGTCTGCAAAAATTTATCTTTTAGCAGGAGTAAGGCTGTGTCAAGCTTTGCCTCTTCACTTTCCCAAATGATAAATGTAATGTAAAATATACTGTCTCAGCCGAAAGAGGACACCTGCTGGATTTGGAGCAGGAAGGATCAGGTCCCCCGTGGGCCTGAGCAGCTACAGGTGTCTCCTGGGCCTGACTCTCATAATTGTGCCAGGATGGCACCATCATTCCTCTGACAGTCTGCATCGACGGGATAATTGTAGCCCAGAATTCTATTTCAAAGTTCATTACATTTCAAAACAGGATTTGTCACTTTGCCCAGCAAGGGAAAAAAAAACAAAGAGACCGAGAAAAGAGAGAGAGAAGAAAAACAATTATTGCTATTCCACCAAGGAGAGCATCAATACATGAACAACCTTTCAGGCCAACAGAGAGGGAGAGGACAACATAATGTAGAGAACTCTGCCACCTTTCATTTCAATAAGAAGGATTCAGTAATACGATTATGGCGCACTCTCAGAGGCAGGGGGTGGCCATGCCTGAAAGGGTTAACCTCTGAGCCTGTTTAATTCCTCTTTAATTTGAAAACTAATTCCAAATCCTAATTGCTTTTCCGCAAAACTGCTGGAGCTGAAAATGTAACTGGTGGCAGGCACGCATTTGTTGGCCATTTTGGTCACATGGGAGAGCGGGGGAGTCAAGATCACCGGTGAGGTCTATCTGCTGCCTAAACATTAGTCAGCCAGAGTCAACATCTGCCTCCCAATTAGAGGAGCGATATAGAAAGGAAGAATGGAAGATGGATAGAGAGAGCGAGAGCAGTGACAGGGAGAAAGCCACAAACAGATGCAGAGATGGCACAAGAGAAAATTGCTGAACAGGAAAAGAAAGTGGAGAAGAGCACAGAGGTGAGACGGTTTATCAAGAGCACTAAAAGCAAAGACAAAGGGGAAACAAGAGGGAAAGTAAAAGAGAGGACAAGGAATGGCAGGTAATAGGTGGATAAAAGATTTTGCCTAGCAATAGGAAAACGTGTGAGTAGTGGAGAAAGTAAAGGAGGAGGAGAGATAGAGGCATGAGGGAGGTAAGAGAAACAGCTGAAACCCAAAGTGGTCACAAAGCTGCCTCTAATGGAGCCCACCCATCTCTGAGGACACATACTGTACATCCACCCACAGCACTTCACACCACCGGCTTGTCGAGGTCTCAGGAGAACCAATCAAAGCCACTAGAAAATGAGCCCCAAAACCCGCAGCAGTCACAACTCAATGCACAGGCCAAGATCCTTTCACTGATCAAATGCATAGGTCAATTAAAAAAGAGAATTATAGTGGAAAATGCACAATGATCATCCCATAGGAAAGCAAAATCCAAGAAGAGATTTATATTATGTCTCCTATAAAATAACACACAAATGTGCTATTTTTAAGACTAAGATGAGACTAAAGGCATTTCTCAAATTCAACTCAGGAGAAAGAACCACATAAAAGCTCATGTTGATCTCAACAAGGTATTATATTACAGTCATTTAGCAGATGCTTTTATCCAAAGCGACTTACAAAGGTGACAGCCAACACTATGTGGGGCTTGAACCCACATAGTGAGACTAAGAGTCTCATGCTCTACCGACTAAGCTAACCAGGCCCCCAAGAGAAGTGTTATTTAACCCTCCTGAATATGAGACCATGAGATTAGAAACGGCTCTCAAAGAAAACTCAATACTTTTGGTTTTAGGAGTGCCATTTTACATGAAGGTTATCTCAAAATGAGACACAATTGAGATCTCCCCTATATAGGAGATAAGACAAGATGACTTTTCCTGAAGACTTATCCTCTGGGATTATAAGCAATTTAAACAGTTGCCATGAAGACTTCTTCATAAGAGGCATGCCTGTGGATCTAGGATAGCTAGATTTTTTTATAAATCAATAAATAAAAATAATTATTTTAAGCCAGTCCCATTTCCAACTCCGAGGAGTTTGTTCAGTTAAATGCACTGACCAACTCTGAGTGACTATTCATTTAGTTGTTTCTTTACCCGTGTATTCCATGTTGGGGTCGGGGAAGTGGAATCCATCCCAGCATGCATTGGGCAAAATGCAGGGAAACACCCAGGTCACCAGTCCATCACAAAAACAGACACTCACTCCAATCCACTTGCATGTCTTTAGACTGTGGAAGGAAACATGAGCACCTCGAGGAAACCCATGCAAACACAGGGAGAGCATGCACTCCATCGAACCTTGGTCCTTCTTGCTGTGAGGCGACAGTGCTAACCACTGAGCCAGCACGACACCAAAAACTATTCATTTAGCCTGGATTGGCCATCACTACGACACACATGGACTAGCAGTAAGACACACTGAGAAACATTTGGTACATTACACACACACACACACACACACACACACACACACACACACGCAGTCTGGGTCCATTACACTGACTGAAACATCCCTGCACTCCTTCACCTCTTCTTCCCTACATCCCTCTATCTCTCCCCTCCTGTGCCTATCCCTAATTAGCCCCCCAGGCAAGACGGAGAGAGAAATTCTCTTAAATCTCTCTCCAACTGTTAGCAAACTCTTCAGGAGAGAGAGAGACACCCCCCACTCTTGGGAGGGCAAATCGACTGTGAGAGAAAGCACTCAGCTGCTGGTTCTGATGTTGGCAACCTCATTTTTGCACGATGT
The DNA here is from genome assembly GCA_900323365.1 of Monocentris japonica. NCBI lineage: Eukaryota > Metazoa > Chordata > Actinopteri > Trachichthyiformes > Monocentridae > Monocentris > Monocentris japonica. Next base: position 8,775 of record OOFE01000661.1, on the reverse strand, counting down.
GGAGATGACAGTGGTGTTTAGGTTGTGTATTTTGTATACGTGTGTGTGTGTATGTATGCATGCATATGTGTGTTTGTGCTTATGTTATGGCTGGGGCCATGGACCATGAGGCAGAGCATGTAGGTTTTGTTCATCACATTACATGAAGTGTTCCCATAAACCTCCATAGACAGGTCTCCTAGGGGTAATCTCCAATTCCAATTCAGATCCAATCCCATTTGTTCCTCATTAATATCAAAACAAGAACTGGATGAGATCAGATAGCTCATTTTGTTATGTACTGTAATTGTTTGATTAGCTAGACAGATCAAATTCTATTAGCTACAAGTTCATCTCCTGCTGGCTGGAGGCCCTGTGGTGGCAAATGACAAACAGTGCTGTTTCAGACCAATCCTTGCTGACGGATTGATCGGATCGCACACTACGCCACATCTGGTGACAGTGATAAGGGCGGTTCCCACAGCTCTCCCTCTTTGATGGCTTTTACACAGCGGGTAGATGGGAAGACGTGTGTTGCAATACTTCAGAGACCGTTTGATATCTGTGTTCTTGTAGATACAGAACATGATACTGCCGGAGCTTACCACATACCCTCACATCTCCCCTTTGCTCGGCATTTGTCGCTTAGAAAAAAACAGAGAAATTTTGTCTGATGGTGCCAAGTATTCTCACTGGGCCCAATTCACACTGTGTTTTGTGGTTCTTAAGCAGATTGAGACCGGCATGTTTGAGCTGTTCCTATTCAGACTATTGGATGGGTGCACACAGGATTTGGGGTGTGCCTTCACCTGCCACCGATTCAAAACCTTATCTTCTTTGTTCTTCCCATTGCTATTGTGGAAAATCAGACCAAGGACTTTTCTCCTATTCATCTTTTAATTGCCTTTAAATACAACGTGCCTTTAATTAACGTTTTGTTAGAAACATTGAATTGGCAACATGCCATTGGAACAGTAATTTGATGAAAACAAAATAAAATATATTTTGTTGGGCTATTCTGCACCTTTACCTATCAATCAATGAAACATGTTTTCAATGTCAATTTTTTTTTATATCATTTTATAAAATTTTATATCATAAGATGAGTTTCTTAATGACAACTGCTTTCTACTCAAGTCATCGACAAGCCACTCAACAATTACTTTGATCATTACATTGAGACTTTGAGCAAACACTTGTAGTGGCCAACTCAGCATCACGCCAATTGAAAGCTCATGCTCTCTTTTCCTTTCCTATAAATTTGTTCTTGCACTCGGCACCAGATGGTCAAATGCGTACAGTCGATGGCAATGATAATATTCAGAAAGCCCACAAGCGACTGTCCTTGGTTGTGCATCTTCGTGCATCAGTATATAGATATAAATATACATATTGTTTGATGTGTCAATACTACTCAGAACTGCTCTGGGCAGTGGGAGACAGAGGATTGACATATTCACTCAAATCCCTGAACACCTTGCCTGTCAGCTGCAAGGTTGCAACAGATCTTTTACCCCTCGACACAGCACCTGTCGCCAGGATGGAAAGTATGTAACCTGGAGAGACACCGGAGGGATGTCTGTGGGGCGGTCTGGCTCTGCAAATCATCCAGCCATGTACATGCACAAACGCTGGATGCACTGGGCATCTGTTAAACTCAGCATATTTAACTGATTTCTCGGTACTCTCCGTGCATGATGGTAGTGCCGTCTCTATTGATGATCCCTTACAAATCCAATCGACTTGTGTGTGAGATAACGCTTTGTATAAGTCTGTTTGAATGTGTATGAGTGTGGGAATAAGGCGAGGAGACAGGCATGCATAAAAGCATGTCCAATGAAAGATTTAGTGGACTGAGATTGTTCTGATTATATTTTTAACATTTATTTAATTGTAACGGTCGTTACTTCTTGTTTTGAGACTCTTGTTCATTGTAATGTTTGTAATGTTTATTAGTATGGACTAGACTAGCACTAGACGTATTGCAGGGTTTCGGGTGTGTGTACCAAACGACTTAAATCAAAGTCAAAATCCGTGCATCGTAATGTAAAGGGGGACACGCCTTGATTGACATATCCGTCACCTCAAGCGCACGTCGTATCTCTGCGCGTAACTCCAGGCATGGAATCGGCGAAGTGGGCTGCACATAAAAACGGACTTAAGCTCTTCTGCACACTTAAGTAAAAGTCTGAATCAGGTCCATTATTAGATAAATTGCTAGGTTTTATGTGGTGGAGGATATATTATGTGCTTAAATGGGCCAAAAAAATATAAAAATGTCCCCCTGAACGTACACTAGATATCAATCTCAGCTCAATCACAGCCACTCTAGTTTTCTTAAACTAAACAGGCAATTAGGCCACCATAGTTTGCGGCCCAATTAAAATTAATCAATCCATAGAGAACGGAAATCACTGTGCTTCAACCAGAATGTGTTTAAAATGTTTTAACACCAACTAACAACACCTGACATTGTGATTACACTTGTACTTGGCAGTGACTGCTTAATGGTGAGCAAAGCAATTATAGACGTACTCATTTTAAATAAATTGGTATCACATACATTCTGCTTAAAACAGAACTTTATTTAAACACTTTGACTTTATATTG
>OOFE01000656.1:3223-19812 GCA_900323365.1 Monocentris japonica | reverse complement strand
CCAGTGACATTCAAGCTACCCCACCTCCCCCCTCCCTATCATTCTAGAGAAAGCCCCATTCCACATCACCTGTGGCGATGTTTATCTGAACCCACTCTACTGTTATTTATATACAGTACAGCTTGTGATATTCCAATGATATGATATACTGGCTGTTAATACCAGTATCTGCTTTCAAAGGCCCATATTGGTTCGCAACCTGATACTACATGTATTATTTTACTAATACTGGCACTCACTACTGCCATGACTCCATCATCATAATTTTTTTTTTTTTTTGTCTCCATCCTTGGTGACCAGCGCTCACCGCTGTGGTGTTTCTGCACCGCACTTCCCAGAGATCGCCTGTCAATCAAACGTCTGATTGGCCAGATTCATATACCAACGCATTCGACCTGCATTTTTCATTGCGGTCAATTTTTAAATCTTATGTTCCCCCCCGACTTCTCATTATCACATCTGGACAAGTGGATTAGTGTAACAGGCCCAATTGCAGCAGCCTTCTTCCTAGTTCCTGTTTAGTGAATTGAAACCAGTGGAGTGGATGCTGGTGTCAGCATCCACTCCACTGGCTCACATCCATACCTCTGGCTCCAGCTTGTTCTTATTCTGCCCATCATTTCTCTTATACCACCACCACCCCTCCACCCTCTCTCTCTCTCTCTCTCTCTCTCTCTCTCTACATGACCTCCCATCCTCAGTGAGTGTATTCCTCCATGTTTCCCAGCCAAATCCAATCATGTTAGCCTCTCCACTCCCTGCTCCTGACTGACTAATGCCTTTTCATCTAAAGGGCAGATTTCACCAAAGATTCACCCTGCTATCTCCTCTCTCTCTCTCTCACTCTCTCTCTCTCCACACAGTTGCTATGTGTCTCGCCCCCATGGGGCTGCTATTTCTCACCAAGAAGCCTTTTCAGATCAGCCGGACCCTTGGGTGCCTCGATAAGGTCGGCGGCCACTCAGAGCCTGGCGGTTCTTCATATTTCCGAGTGCCGTTTGTCCCTTTCTCCATCCGTTTCTTGGTTTAATTGTTTTTGATACTCCCCCGTGGGAGACCGGTATTCCAGCACAGATATACATCGAGGTGGGAAACCTTGACGTGGTGGAGGGGGGTGGCCATTAGCCTAACAGGCACGTGGCCCGGTGCATTCACCTTGAGGTGCATTTTTTTTTTTTAAGATTCCTACTGCACACAGACAAATTCATATTTCACACAGTTTCTACACGGTTTATTTCTGCCCATGCAATCGCAGGTGGAAAATGTAGGTTAGTTGAATTTCACAAGAACCCTCGCTATTTATTTCGCCGCGTAGCTCTCAGGTCATGGCATTTCTGTCCCCATGCCGCGGCGGGGACGGGCGCTCCCCCCGCCTGCAGCCACACAGTGAATGCTCGGTGAAGAAAAGAACAAAGGAGGAATTCTTAACATCTGGGATGGGAGGGTGGCTGTCTTTTAGGGGGGGTGAATGAGGGCGGGGGGTTGGCAGCGTTGCTATTATTAGGGGAAACAAACAGGGGGCTCATTGTTTTCACAGAAGCTCAAGCTGTCACTGCAGGCCTGGTCAGTTGGTCCATTAATGCTGGAGAGTCAGGTTAGACCAAGATGTGAGCCGCTCAGATGTGATGCAGTTTGTTTGATGACATATTTATTGGATAGTGGTCATCTCTAGGGAACCCTTAACCTGAACTGATTCTAATGCAACATTTTGAACAGATTCCACACGTACATATGCAAGATTATAATAGTTATCCAGGGTTTCAGTTGAGCGTTTTAGCACCATGTGATCTAAATGCTGTTTCAGAGGCTTTTCTGTGGTGAAAGCACGAAGCGGGAAGCAAATCTTTTGGGCTTGAAAGATGAAGATACTGAAAATCAGCACAACATGTTGTCTGTCGGCAGCTCCAGTGCAAAAATGTTGGCATTTGAGTTTAAAAAAAACCCCTGTTGTTTGAACCCTGAAGGAGGGCAGAGCAGGTCCGTGGCGCCTGGCTTTAGGCTAAACAATGAAAGAGTAACCCAGTACCTCCCGCAGCAGCAGCAGCAACAGCAGCAGCATGGTTAGCGCGGCGGACCAGCTTCTCCTCTGCAGGATTCAGTCAGGATCGGAGATGGCGACCACACCGGAACACCCTGCAAAAACACAGTGTTGTGGGGGGGGAACAAATATCTTCATTGAAAGTATATTTTATTGGTGCATGAATAGTGAGTCATACGAGCACTGCATGCATGCGTGGTGTACGTGGAGCACTGTGAGTGGGTAATTAATCCCTTTGAAATCACTTTAGATAAAAGCGCTCTTATCCCAGTCATTCTTGCACGTTTGCATCTGTTTGCCGCTTGGTAGGCTCGCTGTGTGTGTTTGGTGTCCAACGTGTGTGTTTTTTCTTGCTGGCTATATAGGGAGGCTGTATAGATGTCCACGTCACTGATATCGGTGTTTTTAAAAGGCCGACACATATTTTGTGCTGGTGTTCAGTAGAAGGCTTTTAGGTTTGTGTTTGTGTACTTGTGAGGACCTTCCATTGGCTACATTCTTTCCCTTACCCTAACCTGAACCTAACACCAACCCTAACCTGGATGAATTTTTTTCTCTAGCCAGGCATATCAGTACGAGAACACACACACACTGTGTGAATGGGTGGATCTAGGTGTTTTCCTTCATCCCCATCGAGGAGAGAAGTAATAAAAACAAAATTCACTGCTTCTATCATTATTATTTTTCAGCGTGTCTGGCCAACATTAGCTGAGACTAAAGAACAATAACATCTTGTACGATACTCATCAATTCTTGAAAGACTCTTTCCATTTTTTGTGTGGATGCGTTCAGGAACCCTCGTTATTTGCATTTGCAGGTGAAGGCTATAGCTTTTGCTTTCGACTTGTGCAGTGTTTTACGCAGCGATGCACTCTAGACACACCTATACATGACGTTGCAGTTGTAACATATTTCAAACTCAGCTATCAAATACAGGCTGTTGGTTTTCCCAGGCTTTACAGCCAAAGCACACAGAATCCATCTTTCCTCAAAGCCGTCCCGAATCTTTTCGAATCATAAAAGCAGAATAAGCCACTGTACCTGACGTTAAAGATCCACTACGGAAGATTTTCACGAAAATACAATGCTTATTTTCAACCTAAATATTGCGTTTGAGCTGAAAAGAGAAATTCCACCCGTCAGCGATGCGTGACTCTTTCTGGTTTTTGCCCGTACGGGCCCACGTGTTTGAGAACAAACGGTGGGAGATGTTCTCGGTGCGCAGGGACTGAATCAAATCTGAAAAACTCTCAAGCTAACCAAAAAGGAAGACATTTCCACTTTTTTGTGTAAAACATTTTGCCTTTCTTGTCCCCGTGGTATGCTTTGGAAGCGATCACAGGCTGATTTCAAATAATTTCATCTCGCTGCCATTGGGGACCGCCCATGTGCAAAAAAGTGCACGTTTGTTACTGATATCACAGGAGTATGTCTATGACTGTATGTGTTTTTGATAGCAGAAAGGTTCACATTGAGTGAGACCTGCCAGGAAACTTTTGTACATCATTAGAGGTACCTAGGCAACATGTATCCTCCTGCTCTAATGCAACAATATAACAACATATTGTGAGTAGGAGGTTTCAACCAATTACCCCAGGGTCTGTGCCAAAACAGCTTTCCTCCAAAGCATGTTATCTTATCCCTGCTTTGACTTGTTTTTATCACATAAGTATCATGTATTTTTTGTATTTTTTACATTCCTAAAGATCAGAGTAAGCCAAGAAATAGATTTTATTGGGAAAAGGTAGATGGAAAAAGGCTCAAATGAAGTTTTTAAAACATAAGAATCTGTAACTTCTTTGGGGAATGAAAATGGTCAAATAATAAAAAATTTAAAAAAAGGATATTGGCACAAAATATCAGCTTTCAGCAGCTTCACTGGCAATCGGTCTCGGCCTTCCAAAACCCATATCGGTCTAACTCCACTCCACGTATAAAAACGGGCCTTGATTGGCTGCTCTTCTTGCAGTTCTGACCCCAGAGCAGCGTTACAAAACCGGAAATGGGTTCGTCTCCGTTACAGATGCTCGTGCCAAACACTGCATGTTAAACAGCATGGTCTAGCGTGTACGGGCGTAGTGAAGCTCTTTCCCATGCAGCGGCACGACGCCCTAAATGAGCCGTGTAATGTCCCTTCCTTGAAAGCGATGGCTCCGCTACTCCGACAAGCCTTATGAAAGATGCATGAACAGCGGTTCGTTTGAGCCTCTGGTGGTACTTCATGCCTTTATCTAATAAACCAGACAAACTGTTCCGGCGTCATTATACTCCCCATGTCCTACTAGACGTCGTCTAAATACCTCCTATTGTGGTGTTTGGATCAGTGCTCATTGCTTTTGTTGTATACTATGGATATGTTGTAATGTTTTATAAAGCTCACACTGGGCTTCTGAGCTTTGCCAAATCCGCTCATTTTGTGCATTTGGGAGTATGGTACCATGCAATCATTTAGAAACAGATCTGTTTTTTCCTGCCAGCCTGCAATCACGCCAGTATGGGGTCTTCGGTGACCCCTGCACAAACCCGAGACTGTGGTCCTGCCATTTCATTCTTTTGATCAAAGACCAGAGGCACTCAGCCAGAGTCGACCGCACATAACCTGGAAGCAGGTTCATCTAAAACAAACAATAGAGAGGGGAGCAGATGGGAGTGAGATATTGCACGTGACGAACGGGTGAACAAAGAAGCTACGTAGCATCCCCCTGTTGTGCTGATCAGTGCAACTTTAAAGATGCTGAGATGCATCATTCCCCCCCAAGAACTGCTAAAATCCGACCAGTAGCTTAAATGTTGCCACTTTGAAAGTGGCAACATTTTTATGCACGCCTACTGGAATAAAAGTAGAATAATATGCCGTTTTTCATGAAGTAAGTAAAAGTAAAAGTACTGAGATAAATAAATACTTTTTTGGGACCATTCATTGTTAAATACCTGTATGTTATGTTCTAGAAAATTTGCTGACAAGCTGAAAAAGTCATTTTTCATGTCATTGGGACTAATAAGTAGTAAGATGTTTCCATGTGGGAGTAAGCCAAGCATCTTAACTGAGTTTCTCATAATCAAAGTGTGAGTTTACCTGGCTTATTGCCCAGTTAGACGTTGAAATGCATCGACCCAAGACAATACTGTGATAGTACTGTTAACTGCAGTATTTATACAACAGCCCATCCTCGTCCTCTCTTGGCTGTTTATCTCGGCGGCGGCGGCCCCTTATTACTGCTTTAGAACTGGAACAGGAATTCTTTATTCCCCAGTGTTGTGGAAATATTGGCTCTCTCTGCGAGGGCATCCAGTAGTTAACGGTAAATCCCTGACCTTTTCACAGTCACTTTATCATAGACGTGTGTTCAACATATGAATACAGATTGACTGCCTGCTGCTGCTCTCATTTCCCCCCGCTTTCCCATCCAAAGCCACTGGTGGGATGCACATCTCACACTGGTTTCCCATTTTCCTGGTAAATGCCAACGCCAATCCTCCGTTTGGCACCGTAGGGAAGCTGGAAGGGAGACCACGTGAGGACAGAAGGTGGGAGATTTGGGGCGGGCGGTGGGGTGGATCTAAAAGAGCAATCCCATTTTTGGTGGTGAAATCATTTCACACAGATCGCAATTTCTTTTTGTGCTGGCAAGCAACAGAGCAGATAAGCCTGTTGAAAAACAACAAAAACTCTTTCTCTCCTTGGCTCCCCCCCCCGTGGCAGTTATCATGGGCCAGCTATTAAGTAGATGCCATTCGACTTATCTGGTAGTAGCGGGTGTTCAGACATGTGCATGGCGGCTCATCTTTAAAGCCGAAACCATCATTTACTTCCTTCAAAGACTGACCTTTTTTCACTCTATTGATTCCCAGCCATCTGCTGAGCGAAGAACTCCAACAACATCAAAAAGGAAAAAGAATACAATTGATTTTTTTTGGGGGGGGGTGGGTGGAGGTTGTACAAATGAGGAGTTAGGCACACAAAATACCAGTTGAGGTGTTTAACACAACAACAAATACATTCTCATTTGTGGAAAGTACGTCTAACAAACTGGGAGTCACTTGGAATATGAGGCTGAGGCATTATGAAACCTTACCAGAGGGAGTTCTTCCGGCCATTGTCGACTTTAAGATGGGTTCCCACCGGTCAACTAAATTTCTGGGATATCTCGGAATTTTGAGATGGTGTATTCCAGACAGGGAATTTGAGAAATTCTCTCGGAAAGTCAGGGAATATCGGGGAATTTTAAAGAATTTTATAGCAGAATGTATTTTCCAAGTTGTCTCACGGATTCGTTGCATTAGATGGTGGTTTATTTAGGTCTTATTTAAAGTTTAAGGTTTATTTAGGTTGTGCAAGTGTTCTTCGTTATGTACAGTTATGGAAAGGTCCTGGAATCTTACACTGGTGCCACAGTGCAGACCCTACTGACACTGATGTAGCCTTAGCCGAGTAGGTAGGTTATGTGTGTAGATGAAAGCTGGTTTGAGGATTTTGTCCATAATTTTACAGGCTGCCGAGAGCTTCATTGAGGCTGGTGTGTTCTCTTTATGGCATCAATGGTCTCAGCGGAGGCCAGTAGTAGTGGCAGCGGTGATGGTTGTGTTGGGAAGGAGAGAGATGAGTCAACTAATAGATGCTCACAGTAGAGCCTCGGGGCAGAGGATCATAGGACCAGGGGAAGCAAGGCTGGGGCCAATTATGGGCCGAGCAGAGCCAGACCTCTTTTTCTTCTTCTCCTCAATGGTGAAATTGTCCTGCAGTCTACAGTATCCATCTTAGTCTTTTGCTTTTTACTAAGTCTCCGGCTACCTGTGCCTCTGCTTCCCCCATCTCCTCCTTTTCATCATGTCTTCATCATCTCTTAAAGGGAAAATCCACGAGTAGGGGGTGAATATCATCTTGGGAAACAGAGGAAATCACTAACAGAAGTAGAAGCAGATAAGGCAGGTTGAGGGACGGTGGGTACACCAAAAGAAGTAAATTACAACCCTCCTAGAATGCATTGGACATCACAAATTAATGATATCTAACAGTGTAAGAGTAAACACTGCTTGGCTTGTCAGAAGGTATTGCCATGTTCACATCAATGTCGAGTTACCATAAATAGAAGTTGCAGACTAAGAAAAACTGTTCACATCAATTACAAGCAGGACATGTGGGATTTTTTTTGTAGGCTCCCATACCTCCCCTTTCGCATCATGAAATGCAGAAATATATCAACACATGCAGCAATCATGGCAGCGATGTTGGCAATCCAAGGATATAAAAATCTTAATTAATACAATCAACTCTACTCATGAAAAATGAGCAATATTTGTTGCAGTTTGTTTAGGCTGATCTTAAAGTAACTTGTTAATGACAACAACATTCCAACGAGTTAAACATGTTAACGTGTCCAAGTTGTAGCAATGAGATGTCATGCTGTTCTTCCACTTCTGATATGACATGATATGCTGTTTTGATTTGTCAGCTAACCATCACTGTCTTATTGTTAACACATCTGATTAGCACACTAGCTAACGTATCTAGTAGAAGCTAGCGTTAGCAGTGGCTAGTAGTCACATGTTAACAGGTACTAAATTAGTCTGCTGACTTGTTAGATAGCTAACAGTTTGTTCAGGTTAACTGAGCTGACTCTTCTCAAGCTGTGTGTTTTGGAGTAGAGACTAGGGCTACAGACAAGACAGTTTACTGAGTCACAGTAACCTACATTTGGAAACAAATCTACCTGATCACACTATTTATTTTTAAAGTGAATAGGTGTAAGGTAGATTTGTAAAAGTTTTACATAATGTTACAGAATTTATCCACGCTCCGACCACCACTTTTTCAGGTATTTTTCTAGCCTGGTTATTAGACAACCAATTCTCCAATGGACCTCCATGATGGAGCCAGCCTATGAAGGGAAAAGTCTGTAAATGTGTTTATTTGGTCAGTAAAGGGATGTTAAACTCAACTCTTCATCATCCCTTTCCTTATTAGTAATAGTGGTGGCATCTCAGAGGGGGGTTGTACTATCAGGATGGAGGCGGGGCGTGATTAGATGTGTCACATCCCGCCTGGAGATGCAGCCCTCGTTGGCGCAGTGCCCTCCACGCCTCCTGGCTCTTCTCAGTGGGTGATGGGCGATAAAGGCCAACGTAAGTAAAACCACCCCTCCTTAGCCATCTACACTCACTGTGGGCCTGGAGATAACCATGTCATTCAGTGACATGTTCATAAATTATGTTGAACAACTGCGGAGAGTGGAGCGAGTGGCTAGCCCTGCCACTGAGGGAAGCTAATATTTTATGGCTATACACATGCTGACGTCTTTCAAGGATTCAATGCTGGAAATGGATGAAAACCCCCAGCCCACATGGCTACCTACCCTTGCAGCACGCAGCCTTTTGTCTCTTTCCTCAATTACAAAATCAATTTACCGTTGTTTAGTGGGGTGGCTTTCATCACTGACCTCTCCATTCTCATCACCGACACTGTATAGGCCTACACGGTGGGCCACATTAAACGAGTGGTTTGCCACAGAAATTCTTCCTGTGGTGTTTTTCCTCATTTCCAGCCAAAAGAGGATAATGGCAGCCGGTGGGAGATTCCAGATCCGCGACTGCGGCTGTCTTTTGTGTCTGAGGTAGTTTCTTGGTACCTTCTATTGATCTGTATTGATCGAGGCCCTCCGCCTCCTGCTGTAGGCTAATTCAGCCTGCTGGTTCTTCCGTTGACATTTTCATTGGTGTTTCTCAGCTTTATTGAGTGAAACTATAAAGCACTGTTTAATACAGCCCCTGTCTTCATACTCTGACCGCAACAAATTACTCAGGCAAACACAATATTGCTCAGTGATGGGTTAGAGCACTGGGAGAAGATTTTAGATCACGGACAGATGACAGATGGTTTTCAATGAGATCCCACTCTTTGCTATGAACTATAGGCATGGATTTGCTTGATTCAGCATGTATCCCTCCCACAGCTTCTCTAACTAGGGTGAGATCGATTGGTTTGCTGATTCTGTACATGGGGCCGATACTGGCCTTTTATTAAACATGGTATATCGGCCATTAAGTGTGGTCCACCACCTGGTTGATGGAGGTTCCTTTCCTGACCACAGCTAGTGAATGTGTTTTTATTTTAGTGGAGAGTTTTAGTGTCCCATGATGGTCTAAATGTTGTTTCAGAGGCTTTTCCATCCTGACAAGAAACAAATTCTGGGGGAAACACCGAACAGCACAAAATATCAGCTGTTGGCAACTTCAAACCATAAATATCGGTTTGAGCAGAATATCAAAATGGCATATGGGCAGCTTGAATCTAAAAGTATCTGTATCAGTAGTGGCCTTCCCATGAACTAAGCCTACTCTAACTGCCTGAGTCTTTTTCTATTCCTATTCTACAGCCGATGGTAAGCCCTGGAGGGGTGGGGCACTAGAGACCAGAGCCCATGGTGTTTTTCACTGGGAGGCCTTGATCCCGCTGATGGAAAGAAATGACCTACTTCTGCTTTATGATTAAGATTCCAGTGATCAACCAGGGTATCCCTCACATAGACTGGCAGGCCAGGGGCTGTACTGTAAGCCATTGAAGCCATCTGAACAGGCAGGCCAAGGCTAAAGCAGGGCAGCTTGTTTCTTTGTGCTTTTATTGCGAGTTACTAGGTGGAGAATCCGACTTTTTCAACCTTTGGAAAATCTTTGAAGGGCGTTTCGAATAGCAAATGTAAAAGGTCTCATGAACTGGCTAGAGGTTGAATCACTGTTGTGTTATAACTAATCGTAGATCGACAGGGACGTTGATTTATATGAAAATGTCACCGATTACTACTTTAATGAAACTACGCAGGGCAGAAATTGTCTGGGTGCATTGAGGGCTACTGTTAGGAAAACATAATTACAAAGCTGATAAAATTAATTGACATACACAGCAGCATGAATGAGGCATTTTAAGAAATTTTAATTTGTATTAGCATCAATCATCGTGTTAAAACAATTAAAACATAATTCGCGTTTACACCTATAATTAATAAAGATACGGAGTCAAAATCTGATCCTTCGTCTAACCAGAAATCCCACTGAAACCGATATCACCTTTTACGATGATCACCGGCCAAGTAGCTAGGAACCTCATTAGCGTCTGAGTGATGCCAGTCCAGCAGTGGTGCCCAGCATTGTAACACGACATCATCTAGCATTTTTATGTTCCCGGTCTACTGATTGAGTCAGAGTGCTTGTGTTACTCTGGCTCTCCGTCTGGTTGTGTTTCTGCTAGAGACGATGTTTACCTAGACCTATAATTGTATTCTCATAAATCCAAGGGCAGTGCAATCAGAAAATTGAAAGAGAGTGATTTAACTTCAAGTGTGTATTTGTCCAGACATTATTATTGCTCTCTAAAGCACTTAGCTTGTTGCTACTTAATGTGTCAAGGCATTAGAGTTGCTGCCAGAAGCACTTTAGAACTTTGAATGATATTGCTTGCTTTAGCTAGAATGCAAAATGTCATCTCTCTTCTTGGGCTTTCAAGACTTTTTTTTGGAGAGAAGGAAATTTATTGTTTATAGACATGTGAAAAAGAGATGTGTATATAACTGCACCTGAGTGGCAAAGACCTAATTAAGTGCCTTGCTCAAGGGTACCTCATCCGTTGTTGAGGTTTCCTACAGACATGATGATTCTATCCTTTTGGCATCTGCTCTCTAATTGTAACCCAATGTTAATTTATATGTTACACCTACAGCATTTTGACCTTGACCTGACCTCTCTGTCATATCTCTCCATCCTTGCAGGTCCATGGGGTCGGTGTATGGGCAGTGAATGCGGTCCCGGCGGCAGCCAGAGTAGGGCAGTGTGGTGCGCCCACTCTGAGGGCTGGACCACCCTGCATACCAACTGCGACCAGGCCGAGCGGCCGGACAACCAGCAGAGCTGCTTCAGAGTGTGCGACTGGCACAAGGATCTGTACGACTGGCAGCTGGGTGCCTGGAACCAGTGTGTCCCAGTGTTGATGCGCAGTGTCGGGGTGCAGCGGCCGGCTGTGTGTACCCGGGGTGAGGAGGGCATCCAGACCCGCGAGGTGGGATGTGTCCAGAAAGCAAATGGGGAGCCCGCAGAGGACGCCATATGCGAGTACTTTGAGCCTAAACCACGTCTAGAGCAGGCCTGTCTAATCCCCTGTCCTCGGGACTGCGTGGTGTCCGAGTTCAGCCCGTGGACTTCCTGTTCTAAAACCTGTGGGACAGGCCTGCAGAACCGGATCCGCTTTGTTCTGGCTCCGCCGCTGTTCGGTGGCGCAGCTTGTCCAAACTTGACTGAGTTCCAGACATGCCAGCCAGGGCTCTGCGAAGGGGACGAGAGCCTCTACAGCCTGAGGGTGGGATCCTGGGGGCTCTGCTCCATCCCCCTGCCACGCCAAGCCAGGCAAGCTGACAAACCACCCAGAGTGGGTGATACACCGTCCAGAGAGGATGATACACCATCCAGAGAGGGTGATACACCATCCAGAGAGGGAGATAAACCGCCCAGACAGGGCGATAAACTTTCCAGACAGGGTGAAAAACGGCCCAGACAGAGTGAAAAACGGCCCAGACAGGGTGATAAACCGTCGAGAGAGGGTGAAAAACCACCCAGACAAGGTGATAAGCCGTCCAGAGAGGGTGAAAAACCGCCCAGACAGGGTGATCAACCGTCCAGAGAGGGTGAAAATACGCCCAGACAGGGTGATCAACCATCCAGAGAGGGTGAAAAACCACCCCGACCAAATAGAAAATCGGACAGGATAAACAGAAAATCAGACAGGCCATCCAGGCAGGCGGACAGGCCTAAACGACAGAAAAAGGCTAAAAACAAGGAGAAAAGAGAGAAAATCAGGGAGAAAGTCCGAGAGAGGTTGAGGGAGAGGGGTAAGGTGAAAGATGCCGAGACCAGGGAACTCATCAAGAAGAAGAGAAACAGGAACCGTCAAAACCGGCAGGGGGGAAAGTTCTGGGACCTTCAGGTCGGCTACCAGACCAGAGAGGTGACCTGCGTTCACAAGAGTGGGAACGCCGAGGCTCTCAGGTACGAATGACTGAAACATGTTTCCTCATTGTCACCTCGCCACGTCCTCATCTGCTTCCCACCACTCTCTCTGATCTCAATTTCCTGGTGAACGAATGATGCTTTGTGTGTGTGTGTGTGCCTTCATTGCAACATGCAGTGCATGTCTACTGCTGAGTCAGTTTGGATTTGAGAAGGAGAAAATGACAAATTGAGAGAGCGAGCAAGACAAAGAGAGAGAAAACAGCTCTCTTCTTGAATCTGCTTCTGCGTGGAAGGAGTAGACCGGCATCTCTGTTCGTTGTGGTATCCCAGCATCCCACGGCGTATGACTCAAGCCAATACTTGAAGAAATGCCTTGACAGTTTCTGTGCTCTCCCACTTGCACAGTAAACTCATTGCCCACAATGCGCTCCTAACACGCCATGCGGAATTAGCCTGATATGTGATTCTCTCCTTTTAGAAAAGCTTTAAAAAAAAGACAGGGAGGACCGCAACCAGCCCTTCGTCAGGATTAGCTTCAGACCAAACTGTGTTTATGATCATTGCTGACAATAAAGCATGAGGTACATCATTTGCTCTGATGCGTTCCATCTGTCAGTGCTCGGCGTTAGTTTATCATTCATTCACAAATCAAAAATGCTGGAATGTGGAAAAATGCTCATCTCCTTAGGCATATTTATACTAATCCTTTGACTTGTTTACTCAGAAACATTGAAGGCTTCTCGTAAACCTTCAAAAATTTTGAGCAATCTAAAATCTGCTCAAAATGAGATCATTTGGTCATTTGTTTCCAACAAGGTTACACACGAACGGAGATTAAGCTGAATCATGGTAAGCGTCGCTGCCGAGATGACGGTTTAAGTTTAATTAGTGGAACGCCTCGGCGACTCTTTAATTCTCATAACGTAACGTGTCACTGACATCCATACGAGATTCAATAACGCAAAGCCTCAGCAATAACGCCAAAGGTCAGGGGAGAAAATTGCTGTCCGTTTCAATTAGCAAAAGTCCCACGTCATGTTCCTGTCCCTCATGTTCCTGTCCCGTGGCCGGTCTCGAATCGATAAAGCTGGACAGATTTGCTGAAGCTTCGCTGTGAGCTTCGTCCAAAGATTTATGGTTTCCACGCAGGTTTTATTGAATGGGGCCAATGTCCATGTGGTGTCTGAGAGCCATTTTCTTTGTTAGGAGATGAATGCCCCCATTCTGTCTCGCAGTGCTCGGTCGGCTCTAATAGAGGCCACTGAACACAGCATCTATTACACACTGAGAAAATCAAGGCTCTTGTGATACATTCGCCTTTAAAGCCTTGGAGAAGGTCAGAATTCATAAATCATTGAAACTTCAAGCAAATACTACTCGTCGCACTCCCCGCGTTCAAGTAGAATTTCATACCCGCATGATACACCCAAGGATTAAGGGTGAGAAATGTAATGTTAATGTATTTTTGACGCTGTTTTTTTACCGCAAGTGAAACCGACATTCATACACTTGAGTTACTCAATGAATGCACAGATGGCTGCATCCTCCAAAGAGGCTTAGCTGATAGTGATGACCGCATTAATGTTGGCCGAAACCCAGGATCAAGTTTATTTACAGTTAGAGTCATGGATATGTGAATTTCTCACTTTTATGTGAAGGCCAAAAGTGCTAATTATCCACCAGTGTTGCATGTGTTTTCAAATGATAATATAATATATTAAATAATAATTGCTATATATTCTACTGCCTGGAAATATACAGTGATGGAGTTATATTTGCATTCCATAAAGGTGAAAGCAGAAAGACACTTGATTTTAGAAATTGTAATCCTTTTTTCTGAATTGTTAGTGGTGCGTTGAGCTAGTTGTAGTCCCATAACAAACACAGAGAAGGCCCACACTCATTCTTGCACATAAAAAGGCTGGTTTATTCAGCAAACCTCCATCAAATACCCCAGTATTTGCAATAAAAAAACATAGAGGATGGGTTAATATTTTGATTAAACTAAAGGAAATTGTGATACGTACAGCACTGTGCAAAAGTCTTAGGCACGTGTAAAAAAAAAATCTGTAAAGCGAAAATGCTTTTAAAAATAATAAAATAAAAAGTTTCTAAACATAAAAAAGTACTATAAAGAGCATCTAAGAAGAAACATCTAAGACAGTATTGTAAAACACTAATGCGGAAAACTAAACATAATAAACATCTAAGACCAACTTTATATTAAAAAAAATCTAGGGTGCCTAAGACTTTTGCACAGTATCTCAACAGTAGAAAGGCCAAAGAATTTGGGGGGGTCTAAGGGAAGACCAACAAGCTGAACTGGTCCAAACTATGAGCCTACATATCACCACCAACTGATACAAAAACTTTACCTGTCACATGCGCTGGTCGGATATCAATACAAACCAATGCTGCTTGAGGGGGGAATCCTGGCGGAAAGTTAGGTCAATTAGTGTGCTGCTGCAGTAGACATCAGCTGGAACAGCTGGAGGAGAAACGTGTGAAACCCAAAAGGGCGAGTAGAGTTTGTTTATGTCTGTGTGCGATTATCACAAATGGCTCATCACCTTCATCACCAACAACGCGTACGGAGAGAAAAAAAAAACACAAGCGTCTTTTTAACCACTCTGTTCCACGCAGCAAAACCCAACAAACGGCTGTGAAGCAACAAGGATAAGAAATTAATTTGGATCGGTAATGAACAACTTTCAGATTAAGTGGATCACAATGGCTGACTCAGACAAAGGAGAGCTATTGGAAGTGCAGCACCATTTTATCAGTATGTTTATTTTTTTTTATTTTTCCTACACTATACTCACATACAGGTATTTGGCTCTTAAAGGTCCACTGTATGAATGACATTTTTCCATGGTGTCAAATGATAGATCCTTTCTCTCATTTTTTTCCTTCATTTTTATATAATGCATTTACTTTGAGAATTTTTTTTTTCTTCTCAGTAAGCTCTACTGATGCTATAATGCGCATAATGCTATAAAAATGTTTCTTGTTGATATGAGGTGAATATAAAATGAAAGAATGCCAAGTCTTTGTGGAGAAAGACCCATGTTCTTGACATGTTGGAATTATCAGTTGTGTTGTTAAATGTTCTCCATTTCCTATTTTCTTATTTATTCTATTTTAACCCATTTAAAGTTATCATATCATTAAGTTTCATCTCATATAATTTGATCTTATCCTCTACAGTCTGTGCTCTGAGGAGAGTTTGCCGGTGACCTACCAGGCCTGCGTCATGACCAAAGACTGTGAGGTGACCGAGTGGTCTGAATGGTCCGCTTGCTCCAAGGAGTGCTACGACCTCAACGGGCCCAAGGGTGAGCGCACCCGCACCCGCCGAGTCAGTCAGTTCCCCATTGGTGGTGGGGCGGAGTGTCCTGACCTGGAGGAGAAGGAACCCTGCAGCCCACAGGGAGATGGGGTCCCACCGTGTATTGTGTAAGTGTTGCTTTACGACGCTGTTCTTCTAGCACAAACTGAGCTAAAGTTTCTTGGCAATAGCAGATGGTGGAAGGAAAATGGAAAGATCACTTCCAACATGTTTATCCTCTTCAGTAAAGCCAAAGACACCGGGGGGGGCAAGAAGAGATGGGGATTATGGGAAATGTGGTCTTAATTTTGAGAAACACTAGCACTAACAATACCACTGCTGTGAGATAAAGGATACCGATCGTCTCGACCATGGTCTCATTCGTTCACGGTAATCATATCAAGGTATCATAATTCCTTTGACAATAATATATTGATGGATAAAAACACACACCAATTTGAAGACACAATAAATCCCTAAAACACACACCCAAGAGAGGCCTGGTCTGGGACCTGACACATTAGGACAGGTAATGCGAATGGATGGAGAATTCCATAGATAGGTATGGGTGGACTGATGGGTGTATGGGGAAAATGGATATGTAGACAAAAATGGACTGAATACCAGACAGGGGAATTCCACTGAGCCTCGGCTACATGCCTGGAGCCAGAGGGAGACAAGCCATCTATCATCACCATGGAAACCTGACATGACAGGATTCAGGTTAAAAATACAAATAGTTGGTTATGTCCTGGTGGCTCAGGGCAGCCAGGGCCCATATCAGGTCCTTCCGACATGATGGATTTGAATCTGGCTTATGTCCTATGGTATATTCCATCCGTTCTTGCTCTCTCTCTCTTTATCTTGTCTGTCTCGTCCTTTGTCTCCTGATCATTCAATCCTTCCCTTTTTCACCAACTCTAATTCTTGCAACTGTTTTGGTTCTCATCCATCTTTCTCTACCTCCCCTCCCCTTCATTTTACCCCCTCCGACACCACCCTCAATCCCTCTCTCTCTCCCTCTCTCTCTCTCTCCATCTTTCCAGTCTCTCCACTGTATATTTTCCATATAAAGCAGAAATGCTAAGCCCTACCTATTAACCACAAAGCACCAATCCATTACCATGTGGGAAAACATGGTCTCACTTCACAGTGCTGCCTGCGGCCTGCAGTAGTGCTACAGTGCCAGTAGAGGGAGACTCTCTGCAATCACCAAGACTGAAGGAACCA
>OOFE01000655.1:30682-43081 GCA_900323365.1 Monocentris japonica | reverse complement strand
CCCCCCCCCCGTAATCACAAAGTGCAGCCATCCATAAATTAATGTGGTATCTGCTTAAACTGTCATCTCACCAATATTAGGTGAACCCAAGTTCAAGTGCGCCCGTCAGGAACTAGGAAAACAGATCAGATGTCGTAAAGCTTCCTCCCTTTCAAAGAATCTCTGAATTGGATTTGTTCATTCATGCAATTGCATTGCGGTCATTGCAAACGCTAAGCAACTGACATCCACACTGCTAAAGGAGGTAGACACACCAGTATGGTTTATTGTTGTCATCTTGCTGTCATCAGATTCACAAAACGAAAATATTTTGGTATCCAGGGATTAAAATTGGAATAATTGTAAGATACTGTAAATATTGGAGCATGAAAAATACATGCTCTTGAGGCCAATATTTACAGTATGTTGCAATTGGGCTTTGAATCATAGCGTGATCTTTTGCTGTATAATACACCCTCTGCCCTTCCCATCTACCAATGTGAACAGGAACAAATAGTTGCCTCCTGAGTGGCAGCCTGCGCTTACAGCAGGGCGAAAACAGTACTCTAAGAATCTGACAGTGTTTTGGTTCAGCTTTCTAGGTGCACTTTTAATTCAAGATCAGTAACGCATTATGCCAGGCAAGCTACTCTAAACACATGTACGGTATTTTGTACAGTACAGTACAGTATATGACTCATTGTAAATCTCTGGATAAGAGCGTCAGATAAATAGTTCAAATGTAAATGACTGAGATGTGAAACAGAAGCTCACTCAGTAAGCCGTTACAGTATAGCCTCCCCAACCTCCCCAGCAGGCGTGGTCAGAACATTCACAAAGGATGATGGGAGAACATGAAACCAGCAGGGCTCTGATCCAGTCCCTTTGAAATCTCTCCAGCTGCCTTGTTGTTCCGATGGCCATCAGAAAGGGTGCAACAAAGGCCTTGCTTCTGTGTTTCCCTGAGGGAAATAGCACCCGCTGTTTCTCATTTCAGATGTCATTCACTTACTCAATTGAGAGCCAAACCAACCCAACAGCTTTGGTTTATTTTGGGAATTCTTCGGGAGTTTGACCCTCGGTTCCTCAAGTTTGACCCTCAGTTCCTCAAGTTTGACCCTTAGTTCCTCGAGTCCGATTGTTAGGTCCTCTTTGTTGGACGGAACGAAAATGTGGTGTCTGGACGCTGGAGCAATCCATCTAGCACTTCATTTAGACATGTAGGGATATTAGTCCAATCGTATCAGTAATGGTATGTCAAGGAAGGTCAAAGGTCATGACCTCAGAGGACATTTGTGTAAATTATAAAGACAGTGCTTCAGTTGTCAGCACTAAAACACTTTTACTAAATTCCCCCTCTTCTCATTTTAACTCTTAAATCCTCCAACGATCAAATGATACAAGTCGGGCTAGCTGACAACGGCCCTCGAGGCTCATTGTAACTGAGCCTTCAAAAAGGATGAAATGCTGACACAAGTAAAAAAGTGAAGTGGTGGCAGACTCAAGTAGGAACCACTTCAACCTGTAGTTGATTCCACCAGGCCTGCAAAGGGCTTGCCTGACATTGTTTGAATCACCGTATAAACAACGCTGTGCTTCAGTTACATGTCCGGCTTATTGCATCGCAAAACGAATCAACAGGCTGCATTTTTTTGTCATCCATGATAGGAAAAAGGATCACCTTGTTTGTTTATGGCAATGGTAATTTAAACAAACAATGAATCACCAAAGAACCTCTGCCCTCGAGATCTGTTCAGCATTTGCCGTTACTTTCAGAGATATTTTCCACCTGCAAATGTTACCCAACCTGCTGTAAAAGGAGCTGAAGATTGGGCAACATGCATGCATGTCTCCATAGGGCACTGGTGATGTTGATGGTGTGGTGTTTGGCTCAGTAATTGTTTAGGCATAATGGTATTTCATGTCATGGGCCTTAAATATATCATCACAAGTTAAAAATCTGTATAGAAAATTACATTTTTACAAGACAGCAACAACATATTACATATCCTAGAAGTCCACACTATCAAAAGTACAAATATATTGAATGTATTTTATGTTCTAATTGGAAAATTGTATTCTGTTAAAAGATTGCTACACTTCATGTTACAAATGGCTTTTCAAATATTGTGTGGGCTGGGTGTCTATGATATATGACACCTTAAAATAAACAATCACTCATTTACTGTAAAGATGTTACTTGCTAGTTACTGATTAGACACGAGTGCATGTTCACAGCGTACACATGTGCAACAGACCTGCTGTCTTCCTACTGGGGCAGGAAGCTGGAAGAAATTTCATGAGCAGAAAAGAAGGAGATACTTACATCACTGGAAAATGAGGGGTGTGAAGCTATTTTACAATTTCATAATTCCATAAACAGACAAGATAATCCTTTACAGCATAATGTAATCAGGTCACAAACCAACCAGGCGGTGCACCGCCGAGCAAAAGGAATGTCAGACAGACACGGGTGGTTTCTATTCCAAGTTTCCAGCTGAGCAGGGGAGTAGGATTTTTCTGCCTTTTCAGGAATGAAACTGGGTAGCTAAAGAGGACATATAAGTTCATGACATATAATTAGATTAAAACGTTTTTTTCTTCCATGCCAAATAATTGAATGTACAGTATATAAGTAGAGCGATATTTGTAGTCTACTGCTACTTACAGTGTCCATACAGATACTACTGTGTGTGGTGGTATCTATCGTGATACTCGATTTGGACTCTGAAAAGTCTGATTCTGTTGACAGCGGAGTAGTGGAATGGGTAGTGTAACAACTAATGCCCAGTGCACCTCGCGTTGACAGTGTTATTTTAAAATATACCGAGTAAAGCACACAAGGTCTCTCGTTTAAAATGGGAAACAAAACAATGGACCCCTGAAACGAGAGATAGCTTTGCTTACCCGTTGCTATAGAAGCAGAGGAAGCAGCCTCCACCAAGCAGGAGACGTTGTTGGCAGAAACACACACAGAGGGGTCATTTGCTGTAATTTGTGTTGATAATTGGTTAGCTTATCAAAACAAGCTGTTAATCTAGTATTACAATATGTATTTCCGTCTCCACAATGTCTTTTCAAGGGCTGCTGGGGACATTTGCAGTCTGTAGCTTATGAATGGCTTTTGCAGAAGCTGAAATATCCTGAACAACTTGGTTCTTTTCCGTTAAAACATAAAATGAACAAGTCTCTAAAGAGTCACATAGCAATTGGTTTGACTTTTCTCTGGCAGATGAACGTATAGGAATGTGGAGCTGAATATTGTTTGATTAAGGCAGTATCCAGTGTTCTTCAACAGCAATGCAGAGAACAGCTTGGTAGACATACTTTTGAAATCTATTCCTGTGATTGCCTGGGCTTGCTTGCCACAGTATATACCGCCGTGTGTTTCCTACATATCTCCGCCTCTATCCTGCATTCCAGTGAGACCAAACACAAAAAGCAAGTGAATGGATATCAATAACTGTTTGGTTTATTGTAACTATCATAGTCCAGAGGATCATAAAAGTCTACATACATGCAGTGATAAATAATGTATAGCTGGGCAGCATCTAGACACATTTCATTGTATCATTTAGGAGGCAGGCCTGCAGGCTTTTCAAATTGAAAGTGGTGATAAGATCAACCCAAGGGATATACAAGTATTGACAACATTTATTTCAGCTTATTATTTATAGTGGAGGTTCATATCTTCTATAGGCTCCCCTATATCACTTTTAAAGATGTACAGTATACTGCATTGACAGCTTTATTTGCTATATTCCTCTCCAAAGCCTTTCATGAAGACGTAGTCCATAAAGAGTTAATCAAAGTTTGGTTAGGTTATTATGCCTTTGTCAAAATGACAAACTATTACTTGCTGCTCCGACTTGTGTCCAATTTCAGCGGGCCTGACAAATACACTCATTACTTGTGGAGCATAAATCTCTCTCGCAACACCCGCAAACCTGCTTTGAATAATAGGAAAAACCTAGAACAACAAATATCCCCATTTAGCCTCCCGAGTGAGCCTAACAGCCAACGTTGGGACTTGAGTGGACTTGCTTCTGAGAAGAATCAAAGTTTTGCGAATAGGCCTAATTAGGAGCACCTCATAACAAGAGCGATAGGATCTCTTGTAACACCCCACAGCTAGATTAATGCTGCAGCACTAGTGAAAGGATTATCGCAATACTGCAACTGGCAGTGTTTCATGGCAGTGTAGTCACAAAAACCTCTCTCTTCTTGCTCCAACGTAATTAGAGAAAGTCAGAATTTTCTGATTAAAACAAAGCCTCTGCCAGGCTTGTCTGACATCATGAAAGTATTATGGAGCAGAAAAGCCTTTGGAGGGATTCGAAGAGTAGATTCACATCCACCGCAAAGACCTTCAGTAGGGTTTTCTTTTCTTATGTTGCTATCTACAGTACATTATGTTTCCACTTCTATCTTCAGTAGCGTCAAAACAACCGTCAACCAAATAATGAAATTAAGCTCGACCTAACCTCTAACATGCAATAGTCATTAGACTTCAACTTCTGAATGTGTTATGCAGATAGAAGGATGAGTGAGGAGGGGAAAAGCTTCTTGCATAAGCTACTATTTGGTTTGGAAGAATGTTCAGAACAAGAACTGGAATGGCTTTTCTTGCACACAATAAAAAAAAAACAAAAAGGTTGTCACTCTAATTTCACTTTTCTCTCATTTCAGTGGTCTGCTTAAGCTCAGGAGCAAACATTTCCATGAGAATGGATGAAAATTGAAAATTACTCAGCAGTGGTTACATGTCTGCGTAGTCATTTCAGGCAGCATTGTTGGAGAAAATGTGAGTATCGGCAATATACAATCTAACACATATATATTACTCTCACCTCCTCCTCTTTATCTCCCTCTTTCTCTCTCTATCTCCCCCCACTAATCTGTATACTAGCGTATAGTTGCTTTGACATTGTGAGTTTCAGAAACAGCTGGTACCACATTAGTATTTCACAACATGCTACACACACAAGCACCCCTTTAATAACAACGACAAGAGCCAATACCTCAAATGGAACGCAGTCAAGTGAGACTAATATTGGAACACAATAACACACACACAGCAACAACTTCATAAAAGGAAACTCTGTGACTGGGTGTGCTAAACGCTGGATAGTGTCCTCCCAACTTATTATGGGAAAACCCCGCTGAGCGTGATAACAAATGTTCCACCAAAAAAAATAAACAAACAAAAAAACAATTCTCCACAAAAAGAAACAGTCACAATAACAGTCATTTTGTGGATGTGTTCCCAAAAACTGTTATCAGGCTCCCAGTTTTCACACACTTAAGCTCCAGTCGGCCAGGCCCGTCACTCGCCGTCTTGTCCTGAGTGCTGAGAGGCCCGTGCTTCTGGTTTCCAAAATAAGTCATCAACAGGACCCTCTCTGTGGGACGAGACAAAGGGAGGCTGATAGGAGCCCAGAGCTCTCACATTATGGCCCCCAAACAGCTGAAGACAACCGCAACAGGCTGAAGCTCTGCTGGACTATAGTGGTTGAAAAGGGTTATTGGACTCTTAAAGCGTTTCTAACCATGAAAAAGCTCTTAAGCGCCAAGCATCAGGCCAAAGCAAGTACAGTACATTTTGTTCCCGAAAAAGCCCACCCTTCCCTCCTCCCCCTTGCTTCCCATGTCATTAGATGTGAGGTAAACTGGTATTACAACACAGGCAACACTTCATCTGAGGTCACTTGTTTTAAGCGTAAAAGCTGGCTTCGTAGAGGCTTCTCTTTCTCAATCTCGCAATGTATTGAGCAGAACTGGGTAAAAAGTAGCTGCAAATGTTTCTTTGACCGGTGTGGAGTACCGTATGTATCTGGATTACGGCATCAGGTCGTTTCAGATAGTCCTTTAAGCCATCAATCACAGAGAAATATTTCAAATTTACTTTGTCTTAACTTCAATCCCTGCCCATCTTGCACTGAAGATTACTGACACAAACCATACAAAGTATTTACAGATAGTATATGACCCTAAACGTGCATCTTATTGGTGTAGCTGTCCTGTTATGGCAGCGGTCTTAGAATAAGTTATGAACCTCCATTTCATCCCCTGTGTTTGTTTTATTGGTCTCATTGAAACCAAGTGTGTCATTCTAAACATTGTAAGATATCAAAAAACAAAATACAGGTCAACGGGGGGATGATGACGCTTACTGAAATCCAATTCTATCAGCTGCACCCATATCCAAATCCCAATGATAACAGTAATTCAACCCACATAAAGTTACATAATAAAACAATCCCAACCCACGAGTGCATTTCTCTCAAATAGCACATCATTGTTTTCATGCATCTGCCACATTCAGATGGTTTTGGATTGTAGTCTCTGATGATTAGGTGCTTTGAGAAGGGTTCCTGAGTTACATGGCTGCAGAATAGTCACACTGCCAAGTACCGGCATTTACCCAGAACCTCTCAAAAATGAGATGAGCCTTCATGAGGGAACAATTCAGAACCGTTAAATGTTAGCTTATTTAGGCTGGAGGTAAACTCTGGTGGCCAATGGGGCGGTTCAAACAATCATTTTCTCCTATTAGGAAAAGTAATGGTTGTGGCAGCGGTGGTCAAGTATTGAGAAACACAAAATAAAATGACTCAGAGATAGAAAGAGTCAGGGAGACAGAGGCAGAATGAGGGAAGGAACAGACAAAGAGGGGAAGGACCAGTCAAGAAAACCAGACTAAAGGTACCTCAGAGAGAAAGAGAGAAGTAGCCAGCTAGAAAGGGAAGAAGGGGAGGAATGATACAGAGGGAAAGAAGAGAGGAGGAGGAAGAGGAGGAGGAGTGGGGAAAGGTGAAGGAATCTCACGGCAGCTGCTTAGAGAGAAAGAGCAGGTTCTCTCACCAAGCGTCTATTTGCTGTGGTACAAATCACTGCTCAGCTGGGCAGGCCCAGAGGGGAAAGCACTTTTCCTCACCTCATCGTCAGGCATTGGAATCCTGTTCCACTTTTCCAGATGGCTTCAGCGGCAGCAGACTGCACTGGTCCTGCTTCCGCCGGCCCGCCCAGCCGCCCCATCTGTCCAACATAAGCAACCCGGCCACCACCGGCTGCAACTGCTGGGGACTGGGAACCCAATTCCAGTCCCTCGCTGGAGACCAATTTGTGAGGTGGTTTAACGGAAATCCCTGCCCCCATGTCCGGCCCCGTTCCTCCTGTACCCTGCAAACAGCCTAATTGTTTTATGGCTGACCGAGGGAGGGGAGGGACGAAGGAAGGGAGAGAAGGAGGGTGACCCGAATGTCAGTTTCCCACCTCTCAATTGGCCTTGGTGTTGACAGGGGACTTGTGTCAGCTGGTGTGTGTTCATAAGTTTGTGTGTGTGTTTCATTTAATTTCAGCATTTTAACATCTATCTATCTATCTATCTATCTATCTATCTATCTATCTATCTATCTATCTGTCTGTCTATCTGTCTATCTGTCTGTCTATGTATCTATCTATCTATCTATCTATCTATCTATCTATCTATCTGATGACATGGAAGTTGCCCTAGAGATAGAGATGCTGACCAATAACCAAAGCATTGCTGGTTCAATCTTCACCCCAGGTAGGAGGGTATATTACATCTGTGAGCTGTTGACTGAAAGGTGGCCGAAGTACCCGGGCCCAAGCCATTGAGCCTCAAAACTACTCCACTGCTTGTGTGTGGAGGGATATGCAGACAAATTCCAGTTAACTGCCGTAAATGAGCCAATAGAGCCAATCTTCTTGTCTCTTCTTTGCTCTCTTCCAACTCTATAGTGGTAGAGGGTCATGACCAAACTAATAAAACTAGCTGAGTGACATGCCAAATAAGGCAACATGTGTGTCACAAATGCCTAATTGAGCCATCCCCCACTCTGCATGCAGGGACATTTGAGCCTCTTTATTGAGGCTTGTGGGGCTCTAGGACCCCTCTCAGTTTCCACCAGCTGAAAAGGAGTTCCCAGTGTAATGGCAGCAGGCTGCAGAGCACAGCCAAGTAAGAGCCAGGTTTTGGACTCCAGGCCAAAATTCCCCCAGCTGCTTCCACCAAGCAATATACAGACCCAGGTGGTCGGGCAAGATTTGAAACCCAAGCCCAGGCGTGTTAGCTGTTCCACAACGCCAATCCCATATCTTATCTAGCTCTCCACAATCCCCCAGTGCTATCTTTTCTGGCTGACACAAACAAAGTAGTCGTTAAGGTCTAATACTGAGTTGATAGGTTACCTAGATTGTCTTTAGTAGAAGCACGCACTGCTTGTGCTGCACCTGTGAGTGTGTATGTGTGTGATAGTGTGTGTATGTTAGTGAGAGGAACAATAGTGTTAAAATGTGATCAGTAAACAATTAATGGTGGACTCTATAGTAGCCCTGTGATGTTATTTTTTATATTAAAGTACCCAGAGAAGATTTGCTGAACACATATGCTCTTTTTTCAGCGATGCTCTGGTTCACACTCGTTGGATGAGTTAAACCTCACTGAGTGCAGCCAGTGAAGAACCACAGTTTTTCTGGCTAAGTAATATTAAGTTATGTTATGTTTTAGCGCAAAAAAGTGTTTGTGTGCACCTTGGACACTGAGTTCTGTGGTTGTGTGCAAGCTGTGGGTGGAAGCAAATTCTTCAAGATAGTCAATATGTAGCTAGTTAGCTTAGTTGAACT
The DNA here is from genome assembly GCA_900323365.1 of Monocentris japonica. Taxonomy (NCBI): domain Eukaryota; kingdom Metazoa; phylum Chordata; class Actinopteri; order Trachichthyiformes; family Monocentridae; genus Monocentris; species Monocentris japonica. The sequence continues at coordinate 34,453 of OOFE01000655.1, read as the reverse complement.
AGCTATGCTAACCTATAGCTATCTAGGTAAGCTATTTAGTGAGCCTGCTCACCTTTCAAGATGATGAATGCCATGGTCACAGACAGTAGAGTCTGAAATGGAGCAACCCTGTCGGATGCCTCTCTTAACTGGAATTTGACAGTACAGTCATCTTGACCATATGTTTATACAATATCAAAAGCTTAATAAATACACACAGACCATCAGGATACTTGCAGGGTACTTTCTTCACAACTGAGAGCAGTATTGAGAGTTATTACTGAGAGATATTAAATGTTACTGAATGCACTAACATTTTGCATTTGAAACACCCTCACAGGCCTTCATATTTTCTATACATAGATATATAATATGATGTTTGTTGGTGGTGTTGTGTAGCATGGTCATTCACCTGGCATTTGCAAGGAAATGTCTTGTGTGTGAGAGAGAAAGCAAAGAAAGAAAGAAGCATAACATATCCTGGTTGCCTGAGTTGTGCTTGTGTCTCTGAGTTTGTGCTATTATTATTTATCTTTTTAATTTGGCAAATCCACGGAGTAACTGTATCTTATACATTGCATTTGGAATAATTGCGCATGACTACTAGAGGTAGTGTGTGTGAGTGTGTGTGTGTGTGTGTGTGTGTGTGTGTGTGTGTGCGTGTATTAAGGGAGGAATTAGGGGTAATGAGAAAAGTTCACACAAAGTCCAACCTCCCTGATTCCATCTTCAGTCTGCAACACAAAGGCAGGCAGAGTTCACATGCAGTTGCGGGGGAGAAAGGTGAGGTGACAGGTTCAAAAGTTCAGGCTCTGCTTTAGACTCACTTTGCATGCCACTACCATTCGGCACACTCGGATACTTTGGAAATGTCAGGGGGAACCTCATTTACCTTTCTGAATCAAGCTCGGAGTGGCAAAAAGCTCCACAGGGGAATACCAAAATGAGAGCGAGTACAGAGGGGCTGCCTCAAAAAGGGCCCTGTCCCTTCCACATCCTCCTCGATGAATTTGTAAAACAGAGCCATCATGTCTCACTGAGGACAAGCTGTGGAATGGCCCCCTTTTCAAACGCCCTAATCTCTGAATGGTTGTTATCATCACATGAGATACCATGAAATCAATTCCTTCACCTGTGACCTCTTAATGCTATGGGATATTCTCGTGTCACAACAGGGAAATAAGGAAAAATGTCAATACTCCTGCTTGCGCAGTGGGAGTAAGCTCTATTATGAGAGAAAATATGGAGGTTGAGACAGATAGGTGGTGCCTATTCACTCCCTGGTCTTTTCTGCTCACAGTGGAATCTTCTCTCTTCATTCCTGATTTAGATGTTTTGTGTCTGATCCACGTTGGTTGATAAAGCCCAGGAAAACCTACCATTGCTTAAGTCGTCTTTCTACGGGCATATTCTTGAATGCTCTGGTCAGTGTTAGATAAAATAGATCCATCATTTACTTTGGAAATTACGTCTGTCACGTCTGTCCTGTTTTTGCAGATGCTGCTTTTATTAAGTCTACCAAAGATGTTCCACACTTGCAGTATTTAGGCTTACTTCATTTAAAAAATGTTCCATTTTTGCACAGACGTCCTCTTAAACCTTCCTCAGTATGCAGGATAACTGTGCGTCTCCATCGATGAGAGAACACATAAGGAAAGCTGTGTGCTTTAATGCGTGGGTGTGAACATCTACTTTGAGGCTGTATGTGTGTGTTTGTATGAGAGGCAGGGAGAGGGGAGAGAGACAGATGGAGAGTGAGTGAGGAATGAAGGTGGAGAGACCAGCCTGAGGTTTCCATTACTGTGCACCTCTTAGCACGGAGGGCCTTTGCCACGTCATGGGGCTGTTGCCGTGTGGCGGGCCGGGATCCCTGGCCTTTCTCCAGCCTCTGTCCTCCTCCCTGACGGCCTGTCTCCATGCCTGCAGTGGCTCTCTGCCCACTGGTTCACTTCTAATTATCACTTAAGTCAATTGCACTCCAGGAGAGGACAAGTCCAGGAGTTCAGTATCAAAACCTCATGAAAGGTTTATTCCTTAACCCTCCTCTATGGCCACCTCGAATGTGTTGCACAGGGCTGTCTTCGTGACATCCTGGTGTGCATGAAGTTCAGGGTTTTTATTTCTATTTATTTTTGGATCATGCACTTCATTTTAAAAGGTGTGTCTTCCAACTTTCCCAAGGTTCCAGATATTGGCTGAGCTCTTAGTAGATTGTCAATCCATCAATTGTATTTGGCAGCTAAGTAAGAATTAGTTGTGATGCATTTTGAAGCTGTATATATTTTTTTAAACATTTATTCTGTGTGTCAGCATTGGAGTTTCTCACAAACCAAACCCCACCTTGTCCAGGGGGGAGCTTAACTCAAGAGTCAGCGACTGTGCCCTTCCAAGATAGTGTCGGGGGGGAATGTACATATCTATCAAGCCACTCTACGCCTGTTTTTATAATTTTCCACAGAATGAATTGCACAGGCCTGCCATATTGCAAGATCCAGTTCTTCTTCAGAGTTTTCTATCGTTGTGTTTTAATCACTACCTCGAACAAAAAACCCCAATATGGAACAAGACAAAGATGTAAAGTTATGACAGCTTCAGTAGGAAGAGACAGAAACATTGGTGTGAATTGCGAGACTATTCATTCGCGGCCTTCTCCTTGTTTCTGGTTGCGTCCTTCCCCTCCATTTCTATCAAGGTGCTGTGGAATCTGTACCATCTGCCAGATCCAACCTTTTATAACCTGTAAGCAATTAATAAACATCCTGTATTTGGGCAAAAGAGTCTGGATTGGGTTAAGGTTATGTTTAGGAAAAAAGTAATGCAAAATTCAAAGACAATGATGTTTTTGTGTGTCTGTGGCTTCAATCTGGGTAGCCAAATAAATCCAGAGAGTTAAGGATTCATTTCCCTAAGTGAGACGCCTATGGCAGGAACTTGTGACAGACACAGGAGTAGAGGCACAGTCTTTTGGCAAGTCAGCTGAAATGCTGACACTATGAAAATAAGAGAAAGGAATTAGGGTAAATCCACAAGGCCTCTTGTTGACTCAGGGTTATGGCCTATTGGCTTACTGAGTCATCGATACCATGCCACCGGTAAAGATTTTTCCCCAGACCACACAGTCCTTAGCCCCTTTTAAAAGAATAATAAAGCAAGTCTCATCCTGCTGCATGGAAAAGCAATTTAAAAAAAACAAGTAAAATACAACAGAAAACACAAACGCAGAGGACTGTGAGGTAGAGTGGTCTTTTTATTAAGACATTTGTTAAGACATGTTTCAAATTCTAAAGAACTCCCTGTATTGTTTTGCTGACAGCAAACAGCCCTGAGAAAAGAACACTATTTTAAGTGCTTTGGTATGTGGTCAGAAGGCCAATTGGATTGCATGTATCATATGCTGAAATCAAGCAGCTGCAAAATTACAGTAGCGTGCTCTCACCACAACCGACTGGAGCTGCGCAATTAATCAGAGGTTAACCCGACAACGCCACGAAACCTCGGCATAATCTCTAATTTACATACCTTCTTTCTTTACATGCACACACACAGATTCAGACGCTTTACACAACACTCATACAAAGACCCAGATAGACACAAACTCTCTCACACACACACATAAACACCTACAAACACACTCGAAGCACTCCCAAAAAGAATGCGTGGGTAAACATGTTCTGAAAGTAGATGTCATCACACCAGGGCATTTAATAAAGATGTTTTTGGGGGTATGTCACACAGACGCTGTACCTCATGAAGTACAGAAGGCAAAGAAGGGTAGCAGCAGAGGGGGGGGGG
>OOFE01000655.1:8357-30662 GCA_900323365.1 Monocentris japonica | reverse complement strand
GGGGGGGGGGGGAGCTGTTTGTTTCATACAGGTACTGTACATTCACAGATTTTAGAGAAAACTACCAACCTGACAAAGGTTTCACAAAAACAGTGCAGTATTTCCAAACATGTTGGATACTCTCACCCTCCTGACAAAAGAGCGTTAGATCAGGAAACCGCTGGGTATTACCCCATCTGCAGCATACCAGGCTTTACACATTTCATGTGTTCCCCTAGCTACATTAAAGCAAACACCAGGCAGCCATCAGGTTAAAGCAACTGCTAACAGGTATTTGAAAGATTCTGTACGACCCAGGTTTGTCCCTCCATGGCCCTGCTGATGTGAGAGAAACAAAATATCAAGGGGTACCCAGCTAGACCATCAACACAGTAGATATTCTTGCAGAGTATCACTCATGACAGACAAGTTAAACAGTCAACTTTTTGGGCAATAGTGTTATTGTTTGAGAAACTTGGTGTCAGGTGGAATGGTGCTATTCTTCTGTTTGCCTATGTGAATGGGAGGCAGCCCTTACTTGTTCCTGAAGTACCCTCGTTTGAGACAGGGATTCTCAAAGCACTTCATTTGATTAAGTTCATCCTGTTCAGAGGAAAATCCTAATCTCTCTTTTGCGTGTTGGGGTTTCGGTGATGGCCTTTGTTCTTTTTATTCTATTGAAAAGGGAAGGCGGAGGAGAGGATCCTTCAACATCCTGGTCATGGATTAGGTTCTTAGTGGATGACATCATTTTCTGGGGCTTTGCCCTGCAATGTAGCATTGTGCTGCCCTTGGACGAGGAGGAGCTCTGGCAAGGATATACGCAGTCCACACACAATATCAGTCTGGAGCGGAGAATGCCACCTCTCAAATTTTCCTCTGGCCCTACAAAGCAGGGAGATTGGCCAGCAAGTTGTAAATCCATATTAATACATTTTCCCCTTCTGACGTTTCTACTGAAACCAAATGACTTGCCTGATGTTGTTTGACCATATCTCTTCAGTATATCATCATTGGCAGTGGTGACTTTCTCATTTACAGCAAGATCAGTTTATATCATATGTGCTACATTTCAGAGACTTTTGCACTGGGATGAAAGTCTGGCATAAGAGAGTGACATCATTGTTAGAAGTACTGGTGCATTTGTTAAAGATGGGTATTACAGAATAGAATGGAGCGACCACTTAATCCCTGATTATACTTAGTTTGGCTTGGACGACCACTGCTTTCCTGAATCGTGCAAAAGTGGCACGAAACAATTACAACATCTGTGTGAAACAATTACCACTGAACCACAGAGCCATTTTTAAGACACACCCTGTGCAGCCCGTGATTAGTTGGCAATTAGACTAGTAAATGCCTAATTGTCTTCTGAGTCATTGTCTCTGCTGCCACATGCTAGCCTGCTATTAATTAGCAGCACAAAATACTTTTCAGTTACAGTCTTTGAGGATGATGCCAGTATGGTGTGTGTATGATGTGTATGACATGTTAAGCGTAGAAGTCCCTAATGACAAATTTGGTTTACTATTTTTGTGCTGGGTCGTAGGCCATATGCCGCACCATACATTAGGGTTTACCATATTGGCAGTTTAACATCTTGAGGTGCGCATGCCTGGAGGCGTGGCCAGAACGGCCCATGCATCACTAGGAACTTCTAGTCTCATTTTACTGTAGGACTAGATCTGGCTATGGCACCCATTGTGTGCCAGCATCTCAAATTGGAAAATCCAGCATTTGTGTGGAAAAATAGTTAAGTGGATACAAGTAAACTATATATCTTTTTTCAAAACAGCTTGGGCGGATTTGGGTTACTTGGGTGTGCCTAGTGTTGCGTAGTGCAGAGGACGGTTTTTGCAGTTTGAGTGAAGAGACGATTGCACCATGGCGGCAGCAGTACCGAGTAATGACCACGCACTAACGTGGATCCAAAAGACTCAATAGTTCACCTCAATAGCTATCATGGATACATTTTTGTGGAAAACTTGCCCAGGGCGAAGCTCTTCACATAGGGAATACAGGTACCAGCTAGCAGCTACATTATGGCTTGGTGAAAATGAGTCTTATTCCTCGTGCAGTGTCCTTCACAGGTCCCTGGTGACCAACTGAAATGCAGCTGAAGACTTGTGCAGCTGAACCCTGAACAACTATGATGATTAGCCAATGACATGACAGAGCCGATGGTCACACCCACATAGCATTTTAGCCACGCCCTTCTCATTATAATGTTAGAGCAATAAGATAGGAAACAGAAGGAAAGGAAACTAAAATATTAAAAGGGATAAATGAATAAATGTGACATGATTAAATAAAATAACCTAAACAGACACATAAGATTCATATATATAAAATATATAAATTAAAATAAATAAAACAATAAATTGATTAAAATAATAAATTAAACAGAAATAAATTATTTAAATTTAAGTACAGAAAAATAGATATATAAGTTATTTGTATCCATTAAATACATTTTTCCTCACAAATTTATTCAATAGTGACTTACTATGGGCTTCCGGCCTCTTAGTTCAGGGAGAGGGAAAGTGTTTTGTCCTTTTCTTCTCCCACCCAGATCTTTGCAGCCTGTCAGGGCATTTGAAGTGACCTTCTGGTCAAAAACTTGCTTATATAACCTTTAGACTTTTTCCTGGTCTCTTACCACCACTGTACCCAAAATACTTCATTTATAGATTGTTGCCACGATCAACTTATTTTGAAATGAAGAGACAGAACATGTCGCATCACCTCATTGAGTGCTCTGCTGGGTATACACTGGCTTGGGGCGAAGCAGTAGCAACCTGACTCAGCCCATTCAGCTCGAGGGGCAATGTCTAAATGAGTAGATCTCTGTCTCCCATTTCTTGGAGAGCTCACATTGAATATCACCAGAGGAAGGGTGCAATCAGGCTATCTGCAATTGCAGGATTAGTTTTAAGCCCTCACTGAAGTCCAGTTGTGCAGGGCTTTGTCTGTTTGTCTAGCTAGCTGTAGCTAATGAGAAAAAGTCCCCTTGTGAGATCCCTTGGACATGAGCTTCCAGCCTGCGGATATTACTGAGTGAAGGGTTAGACCGAAGTTTGAGCTAGTAATAGATAATATCATGACAAAAGTGTCAGTAATTCTTTGTGGTTTACCTGCTAAATGTGTTGTTGTGTTCACCAAGCTGTGGGTTGGTATTATACTAGATCATTTCTAATGAGTTTGGGAAATGTAAAAGCTACAAACACACTTAAATGCCAGTTAATAAATATTTGGGAATTTGTCAACTCAAAAGAGCTCAAGTAATAAGATGTATAGGTTAAAAAGTTAAAAAGAAAACCTCAAAAAGATGCCAATGTTGTACCAAAAAAACAGGATGCACTACTTCAGATTTCACCCTCTTGACAGGGTCCTATGAGTCACTGTTAATAATTTGGCTATGACGAGCTCCTTTGAAGCCATTTCTCCCCTTGTCTTGGACGAGACAGTGTTTTGTAGTAAGTCAACCAGATGTTCAAAGTTTCTTAAAGAGGTATTCGAATCAGTCATGGCAAACAAACTGTTTCTAGTTTTAAATAGTGGTTCAAGCTTTTTCTTATGAAACCTACTCCTGACCTCTAAACTATAGGCCCATCTCCAAACTGCTCCTTAGAAAAAGTTGTCTCAATCCAACTGCTATACTTTATCGCTTCATTGCACAGAGCCGGCTCTCCTAAGAAGTGACCTATGACCTTCTTTTAGCAGGACATGCCAGGGAATGTTCCATTTTCACTCTTTTAGATCAATGTGGCCTTCAACACCGCAGACCAGGCCGTTTTATTAGAAGCTTGAGAAACTGGGTTGGTCTCAGGGATATAACTGTTCACTGGTTCAGCTCCTCTCTTTCCAGCACAACTCTTCATCCTCAACAGACATTGCATTCACCTTTTACATACTTCCACTTGGACACATTAGTTGCAAACAAAATCTGCCTATAAAACCTAACAACTCTCACAGTCTAGCCACTCTCATAAACTGCCTCACAGATATAAAATGCTGGATGTTAAAGAATTTTCTACAACTAAATTAAATCAGAAATAGTCCTTTTGGGCCCACCCAACTCCATTAAATTGATTCACTATGAATTAGGTACTCAAAGCCAGCAACAAGAAAGGTGTAATATTTGAGCTTTGAAAAACAGGTGAAGAGACATTGTTCTTTTAGAACAATCTTGTTTCTAAGAGAACCAAGTTGTTCAATCTGATTCCTTTTAAGTGAAGAATGTTTTCAAAATTGAGCAGTTTTTCCTCCATTCTCCATCCTCTACTGATCTGGAAAAAAACTTCCCATGCTTTTATCCCTTCTCAGTAGTAAAAATAGTAGTTTTTAACAGTCCATACACATAATACAGGCAAATAGCCAGTGGTGTCATGAAAGGACGGATAAGTCCCAGTAAAGTAAAGTAAGAGATTGCACAGATAAGGTCATGGGACAATTGGTGTTAGAGTTGGATCAAAATCTGACTAAAGGGGAAAATATTTTTGCTGGATGTTGTTGCATTTGTGTAGGCAGCTGGAATGGGAAGATAACATCAGTGTCCAGACCTGCGCTTCATTGTTTAGCCTACTGAAATGTTATATTTCATGGCCAATATGTCTGGGAATTTTAGAGAGGATCTTTCATTTGAGTCTCACTGTTTCTAATCAAATCCTTTTGTGTTTACTCGCACACACACACCACAGGGAACAGTAGCATGCTGTCATTAAATGATGTCACGTTGACACGGTGGTCACGTATCAGATTCAGTGTACAGTATTATAAGATTACATGAAGATTACTGACAATGTACTGTAAAAGCTTATTTAGATACGTGTGAAAAGCTGCCCAATGCATGACAGCCATGCATTGGGCATGAGATACAGGTACACTAAGGTATTTGCGGTAGCCACATACAGTGAACAAGAGAAAATACTTGAAATCTAATGATGATTGTAATTTGTCTGAAAATAAAGTGTGATGATAAAGTATGCTAGATTAGTTGGGTGGCTCAATCTTCATTAAAAAGCATTTTAATAATTGCTTGTGCATATTAGGTGAGAGGACTTGATGATGTTGTAACATTCATTAATACACAGGGCAAGATGTTACTATCCCTTGTGCCATAAACCAAGGAAAACACTCGAAGAAGCCCAATTAAGATAACAAAACAAAAAACAAACAAGTGATATAACCACCATCAGATGCAACACCATAGCAGACATCAGGCTACACTGTCATAGATCTACAGAGTCATTCCTCAGATGGCACCATTCGCCAGTTACCTACCCTAGCCAACAGCGGTATGCAGCATGTCATTGGGGTTATCAAGTGGGCACCTTCCTTCACCGATGTTTCGTTAAGTTAGGCCCACGACACCTCAAGAAGGCTCAACTGTGTATTCCAGCGTCCTGGAACCACCCCCCTCTATGCCACCACCTCACAACTCCCCTTTACTCTTGCCATCTAATGCCTGTCATCAACCTAGCATTACCCTAGCCTTGGTTAGCCTTGATCTTGGCCTTGACCTAGCATTAGCCTAGGAAAACTACCAGTTTTCTTTTTTCTACTGCTGTCGCCTTACTCCGCACAGGTTTCCCTGCACACAGCCCTAAGCCTCCTCACCCATGCTGCACCTGGCCTACAATGGCCCTATGTCTGAGTGCTGCCTGTGCTTGCTGCACTGCCTCTTTTGGGTTCCACTTCCTCCCTGTTTTAACTGTGGGGGCCAAGCTTCTAACCACTGGATCCTTTGACTGGCTCAGAGTCATTTTCAGTCTAAGCTTAGCACACTTGTACTCCTCTGTCAGGCTAGATATCGGCAGCTCAAGTTTGAGTAGACCATGCAATGCAATGTATTGAAGTATTACTAAAGTTTTGACATGGCAATTTAAATTTGCTAAGAAATTTCCAATAAAGTTGAGTAGATTTATGTGTTGAGTGATAGCTTTGAATGATTGTTAGGGTCTGTGTCCGTTAATGTGTCTTTTTATGATGGCATTTGTCATGTAATGTCTTCGGTGTTTTCACATGGGAGTCATCCGCTGGCCTATAAAGGTTATCACCGCAGGCATTTCAGACATGTACAGTTCAAAAAGAACCTAATAAAAATCTAAATCATACAGTCACTAAGCAACTTCAGCAGATCTAGAGGGATCCAGTCTGCAGATGATTGCCCTGTTGGCAAGCATACAAAGTGCAGGATATTGGGGCGTGGGGGGGCTGGGATATAACAGGGATCCCCACACTCACTCTTCAGAGAGGCAAGATGATACTGTACTAAGATAGATGCAGTGAGGGTGTTTTTATTGAGCCATATAATTAATCATTTCTGAAGTTCAAAGCATTGCATGTGTTAAAAGAATGAGCATATCATGCCATGTTATTCAACATTCAAATGGTTATCAAAAGGAACGCAATCAAAAGGAGCTCTAGGAAATGTGTTTTTGTCTGACTGACCCTTTAATTAAACTGGAACTTGAACTGGAACGACAAGTGAAAAACAGCCAAGTCGGTTCACAATGCTGGTGGTTGGAACATCTGTATTTGTTTGCATACGGACACTATTTATAACCATTTATGTGATATGCTACAGTATATTTAAGGATTTATATTTGGTTGATTCTGGATTAATCTCTGTTGTGGAAAACACATTGCGGCTATGAACTTCATCCAAAAAAGGGAGGGGAGCCCTGGAATTGTAATTGCATGTATGCTGTGCCTGACCAAACACATAACAACTCACATAAATTCAAAATCGAAGCCTAACACATGGCAGATGACGAACTTCACTTCCAAATCCAACTTCATTAACGAATGATCATCATGCTTAATTCCAGGCATGAACAGGGCAAACTTGACTGGCTGCAGACGTCCAGGCCATTACCACTGCATTTGGAAAATGGCTCTTGAGCTGGAACGCAGCCCCCGAGAGCCATATGTAACAGGTTCAAGTTGAAACCGCAGAGTAGTGGAACGGGGGAAGGGAAGTGCAAGTTTTGAGGTTGAGGAGAAAAGTGTGTGTGCATGTGTGTGTGTGTGTGTGTGCACGTGCATGCGCAAGCATGTGTGCAAGTGTGTATGACAGAATGGGGAAAGCAAGTGTACAGAAGTCTATGTCTGTGCATGTGTGCCTATTTGTGTGTGTATGTGTGTGTGTGTGTGTGTGTTTGAGATAGAGAGAGCAGACAGCATTCACTGGGGCTTTAAGGGGTCACAGACGTGAGGAGAGAAAGTGCACATTCAGCATTTCCCAGGCGGGGGGATGGGCGGAGAGACAGTTGGAGAGTTAAAAGATGCAGGTGGTGAAGCTGAATGTGCTGGTAAGCAGCAAACCTGACAAGTCTAATCAGGCCTTATCTGTCTCTGCTACAATTTCATGGCTGTTTGAACCAAGTGGGCCATGTTCCTCACGTCTTTGGTGGAGGATTTTATCTGGGAGAAAAGTTTCCATAAACCTCTCTAGGCTATGCGGAGAGAAAGGGCTCCTCGGGGTAACTCTGGTGCGTGCGTGAGTGTGTGTGTGTGCATGCGTGCATGTGAGTGTGTGCGTGTGTGTGAGGAATGCCTTATTTAGTATGATGGTTAAAGGCTTTTTTAGGGGAGGCACAGCATTTTGACTCAAATGAAGCCCACAGAACAGAGACAAGGCAACAACCCAGGAAACGTTTCAATGTTGACCAGATGATGAAACAGCCAGCACCAACGTTGAAAATACAACGAAAATTGAATGGAAGTCCATAGTTGTCCATAAAGTAGATGCTACCTGCGTTGTTTTGTGAAATATCTTTTGACATCAGTTCAAAACAGTTTCCAAAGTTGTTTCAGTGTGAATTTTTACCATGTTATAATATAATATTGTGAAAATGTTGTGCTCATTTGGGCATCATGAAGCAGAGCCACAAGTTAAAATGTACAAACACAAAGTTCCCCCAACAAGACATAATCAAGATGGGAGAACTGGCCTCGTCATGTGATCTGGGTCATGGCACCAGTGTTCCAGGTGTCATCTCTGCTAGCAAAGACCAGAGCTCATGGTGAGGCTCTTCCCTGAACAGTAAGTTCAGTGTTTTCCAGCATGATAGATGGCCATGCTACTGAACGAGCTAAATCAAAAACAGGCTTTTGATTTGGACGACGGACAGTATTTCTACTAGAAGGGTGAACTTAACCATCCTCTCCAACCCCATTACACCAGCAGAAGCCCTCTCACCGACCACTATTGGATTGCAATCTGAGCTGTAGCTTTAACTGCTTATTACATTGCTTGTTGCTGTGAGAAAAAATGCACGTAGCACAACGTGTCATACTACAACATTTGCTTTTTCAAAACTATCTGAACCTCTAAATGATTTCTTGGAACAATCTATGTCTGATTATCCACATGCAAACTCCAATTCCTGGTATAATACAGTCACTGAAGGGTCATACCAAAACCCATGCAGGCGTCTGTATTGTGTATTTAATCGAGTACTAAAAAGACACAGATGATGTGTTCTGCATGTTTGCTTTTTTAACTTGATTTGACCACTTTGGATTTGGATTATTGTTGCGGTTTGCTCAGTCATTTTTCAAGTAGAAGCATACACATAAACTAACCCTGACAACATGAACTGGTTGACTTCCACTGTTCAAGAGCCTTTTGTTTTGTCTGACAAACCTCATTTATATCTGGAGGTCAGCTCAATAAATATTACAAACATGCAGATACTTTGAAAGCGCAGAATACTCCCTGAACTTGAACAAACACACAATCTGTTTTGTGATCTAATTGTCCTCTTGTGCAACACCAGTTTGGCAATGTGCAATATGCTATGTGTCTCTGATGAGAGATAGTGTGCTCAAGAAGTATTTTCCTCATGTGTTTGTGTTAAAATTTGATGACCTTGCCTCCCCAATGTAATCTTCGGGCAGCCTTCTGACATCTTCAGATAAAATGCTCATGTGGGAATGGATGTATATGAACTCTAAGGCCCATTTCATTGCTGCCTGCTCCAAGTGAGGATTGTAGCCACACCTAAATCTATAATGTGCTGCAAGTGCTATGTTCCTGGAAACCGGGTGGAATGAGAAGTGCAAGAAACAGATGCTTTTGAAACCATCGCTGTGCTCCTTCATGTCCCTTCCTGTTCACTCTCTACACATCCAACTTTAGGTATGACACAAAGTCATGCCACTTGCAGGAGTTCTCAGACGACTCTGCAATTGTTGGATGTGTTAGGGGGGTCAGGAGGGGGAGTACAGAGGACTGGTTGGTGACTTTGTTGAGTGGTACAACCAGAACCATCTGCAGCTTAAAGTTGGAAAAAAACAAAGAGTGGGTGGTGGATTTCAGGAGGACTAGGGCACCAATCACCCCTGTTTCCATCTTGGTGCAGTCCTAAAGGTACCTAGGAGTGTACCTGGATGACAAGCTGGACTGGAGTGGGAACACTGAGGCTACATACAAGAAGGGCCAGAGCCGACTCTACTTCCTGAGGAGGCTCAGGTCCTTCAGCGTATGTACAACCATGCTGAACGGCAGTGGTGGCAAGTGCCCTTTTCTTTGCAGTTGTGTGCTGGGGCAGCAGCATTAAAGCCGCAGACATCAACAGGATAGACAAACTGCTGAGGAAGGCGGGGTCTGTCCTGGGGGTCAGCCTGGACCCAGTGAAGGTGGTGGCTTCACCCCCATTCTTCACCCCACCATTCTCACTTTGCACATTTCACTTTTTTGTGAATCGTTTGACTTTTGCACTGCATTTGCAGAACTTTGTACTTTGTATAACTTTTTATATTTTTAATTCGTCATTGTTATTTTATTATTTCCATTGTAGTTTTTTATTTATTTTATTTCTTTATTTCTTGTGTTAATCTATGTCTGGCTGCTGTAACAAAGATATTTGAGCAATCTAGCAATATCACATGGGAGGACCACTCACAAAGTGCATAAAATGCAGCTAAGAGCTCACAGGAAGACACTAGAAAAACTGTGAGTGATCCTTGTGTCCTTGGCCAAATTCTGATTTTAAGAGCAATCAGTTCTCTCCCTGTACACATACAGGCAAGACATAAACCAGAAGTGTAGAATATAGCCCTACAAATCAGGTTTGGGAGAATAAAACAGACACATACTGTAGCTATTATATATACAGCATTCACAGCAGCCTTGGCCACCTGTCTGCACATTCATGATGGAAGTAGGAGTGCTGTGTATAATCAGACTTGTTTAAGCACTTACAATAATATTGTTATGGTAATGTTATTTACAATGAACCAAAATTCAATGTTATAGTCATACCATAACATGCTAAGACCACCCCAAAATGTATATCTGCCCCAACTTGACCTCCCATTCAGAGTGGTGTGGACACTTGGGTGATGAGGTTTAGGTACAAAAAACAGCAACAGCAGCAATAATGTTTACAGAAAACTGGAACTGTTTCTGATTCTTGGAGATTGTATACATGCTAGGCTTGTTGGGCATCTCACTATGGCCACATTGTGGAGGTGGTTACATATACTGTATGTAGCCAATATTTCTAAAGGCCCAAACACTAAGTTCTAATGAACTGTAGAGCAGTCTGTTTGGCGCTTGCAGTGCACCATAGAGTGTCAATTGACACCCAGTGCCCTTCGCCTTAAGTCCTGAAGAAAGGTAACATGGTGCAACCTGTCAGTGTACCTGCAGAAAATGTTTACATTTACTTTTTTTTTTTCATTATTGAACATTAAATGGGAACGTTTCTTTCACCCGCCTCATGCAACACAATTTCATGATCTTATAGTTTTGCATTTTTCTTGATCTTGGGAACTCATAACTCAAAACTAATAAAACAGAAAAAATGTCGACTTTTGCAAAATAACAATCTATAGGTCTAAAGTGTAAGCGTGACCTCCAGCTCAAAACTGCATCATTACATACAGAGCTAAAGGAAGTTACACATTAACATCAGCCAACTGCATGATATGCCTAAAGGACAGGACACGGTTTACGATGCGAGGAAGGGAGGGGTGAAAAAACTATTAAAAATGTTACTCGTCCAGTAATTGCTGCTGATATTTGCCTAAAAAAGAAAAATAAGATAATAAAAGCAGCATTCATTTAAAAATGACTCAGCTCACACTGTTCTCTGTAATTTGAACAATATGAGAATGATAAAAAACCCTCAATACTCAACATCTGAGAGACAAATCCGAGTTGGCAGCAGTTTAGTCCATAGGGTGTCTATTCAGAATCAGAGTGAGAATTGTTTTAATAACCAAGAACATTAAATGTACACACATTTGCATTCATAGCATTGGTACAGAGATATTCTGACACTCATGGAACAAGGGCAGCAAAATGTCTCTTTCAAGGCAAAGGGACAGGCAGTCTCGACTGTGTGTATCACTCTAAAATAAATACATTCAAGATTGTTCAGCTGTGTGTACTTGAGCATCACGTTATACAACATGGTTGCATCTGTAAAGGTGTGTAGTGAGGTGTGTAATGTCCTTAGATAAGGATACGTTGAACCCACCTAGGTTACGTTGTAAGAATGAACTACCAAGAGTAAGAACAAACTGCAAGGCCAGTTTGAGCGCTCACCACCCTCCATGCAAATGCTCTCCGGTAGAGGTCTGCATGGGTGTGAAATTTCAGCCCGAACCAAAATTTATGCCGACTTTAAGGCCCTACCCGAACCCGATCTGAACCAAACATCTGTGCCAAATGCTGCAGCATTTTGTCTCTCTCCGTCTCCCTTCTACCTCGAGTGGCTTAGCTTACATAGGCTACACACACACACACACACACAGTTTATTATTCGCATAAGGCCCGAGCCCGAGCCTTGCCCGAGTCACAGCCATAAAAAGATACCCGACCCCATTCAACTTGACAGTCTTTGTCGGGCCCGGGCCGAGTTGCAGACCCCTACTCTCCGACATTGGCCATTGCAGAACCCACATTGACAGAGACCACCTATGTGCAAATTTCATTGACTGATGAAGTCTGTTAGCGGATGACGTTTACCTCCGCGCCGTCAAAGGTTCAACTAGTTTCAACAGTTTCAATTCAGTTTTACAGTTTCAATTCAGTTTTTTTGGACTGGGTTGCAATATTTTCACGCACTGCACTCAATCTATGTCATTCGTCAACACATCTGAACATCTCTGTGTTCAGTGAAACACAAAAAACTGTATTCTTGTTTTTAATTTGAAATAGTTTGCCAAAATCTATTAATAAGTGGATCTAGTTTTTACAGACTCAAATCGTTTGATATTGTTAAGTTATCTAGAGCCAATAACCTGTCAGTTGCTTTCTTCGACATCTTTTATATTCAGCAGGCATTTCTGAAGTATCCCATGATGGATGGGAGTGAACAGGAGAAATTGACATAATGCCTCATGCTGCAGTCTGTTTCTAGTAAAAACTTTTATGAGCGTGTCCTTTCCCTCCTTGATGTTATGTCAAGTGACTCAACACAGAAAAACCAACAATCAATCATCTCACACCTATGGAAGGAAGTGGCGTGGACTAAAGCTGACAGATTGACACATACATGCAAAAATGGGAAACTTCATGGTGGAGGTTGATGCTACGCAGATTACAGTGTATGAGTGTTCTGGGAAATATCCTTTAAGTTGTTCATTTCTCAAAAAAAAACGATAAATTGCGGAACATCTGTATTTTTGGTTGTAGCAGTGTTGTGTTAAATGGACAGCTGGGGAAATAAGGGAAAATACAAACTGGCAACTTGGAAATGAAAATAAACAAAGATGTCTCCTTCAAAACTAATAACTTCCTTTTCTGGAGAATTCTACATCTAAGTTGGGACTTTCCCATTAAAAAGAAAAAACAACACATTTTGAATTGATCTATCTTAGGCTGCAAATCACACCACTCCTTTTGCATGGGGATTTCAGGGGAACTTTTGATTCATAAAAGCACTTACCAGATTCAACTTTTGTTAGTTGGGAGTATGCTCCAGTGGGGGTAACGGCTGTTTCCTGGTTGGTTCGTGCCAGACAGGAATGACTCAGAGGTCAAAAAAGAGGAATGTAGGGAACTTTTCCTGCTATTCTGGAGCTGGCAACATTCAAAAGCTTACCATGTGCATCTGAGTCCCATTCCAAATGACCAGGAAGCTCAACATTAACAAAGAAGGGTGGATCAGATGAAGTGAATAACCAACATAGCCATGATCCCTCACCAGCCAGCATTCCAAAAGTACAGCAAAGCATTGAAGTTGCACCGATTGTTATTTGAAGTTGACGTCTATGGGAAAAAGATTTAAAGTCGTGGAGCGCAGAGAGTCCTACCGTGGTTCCCAGTTAACAGTGGTTGATGACATGAAGAACACTTGACTTTGGCGGTCCCCTGCTGTCGCTAGGCTTTGTGTCCTCAAATTCCTCCCTCAGTGAACTCTTGTTAATCCTCAGGCCGGTTCCACATAGCCACACCGTCAATCCAACACAAAAACAGCTCGGCATTGTTCATGCTAAGGGATGTGGACAAGTCTGTGTGTGGGCTGGTTAGCTACCTCAGCCCAGTGCTCTCCGTTTTACGACATTTACAAATTATTAGCAACCTTATGCGTCAAGCCCTCATTGTGTTCATTAGTCTTTTATATTGCAGCTCCTAAAGAAAAGCAACGCTATGACGGTTGCCTTAATGGTTGAACTGCAGCCATGGTGTTTGCCAAACTTTTTGTTAGGCTCCGGTGCCGCATTGTGGTGCCCATAAATGTCAAACAATGGTCCTTTATAGGTCACATCCCCAGAACTGTAAACCTATGAATCACTTGGTCTTTTTTTCTTGTTCTTCAAGGCGTTGTTTTGGTACAAGGAATTTACGCCTTGGTGGTTCAGTTTTTAACAAAAGCTGACGCTACAGATTATGTCCACAATACCACTTGGGATCATGACAGTGCTACCCCCCACCCAAACCTTCGTCACATGTTTGATAATAGTGATCTTGTCCCCATGTCTTTATCTTTGCGCCGTCAGTAGATTTGCTCTGTCTGGTATGCACAATACATTGCAGTGCATACAGCAGGCCAGGCAATTAGGACAGAACCTCAATGCCAAGACTAATTACAATGCAAAGATGTCAACACTAAATCATATTAACTATTCTAATGCAGCTTGGCCATGTGTTTTTTGGCTTGTTTTCAAGGCCCGATATTGATATTTCATTACTGAGCTGCAGAAGTCTATAGCTGAAATTGAGGCACTGTTGTCTAAAGCGCCTGGTGGCTTGGCATCACAGTAGGCAAAATGTAGGGAACTTCTTTTATGTGTAACATCTCTAGATTATGGAAATATTGTGTGAGGACTGATTCTCACACCCTCCCCAATGAATTTTGAATGCCATCAAATTCACTCACATATTTTCATATTTATGCTAGTGCACAGCCCGCTCTGCATGAGTTCAAATGCAGAGTTCCTCAGAAAGTATTAACTACCTCAAGCGCCTGCCAGCATTTGAGAAGTGATGGCAAAAATGAAGGGGTATGACAGATTTTTGCTTCTTTATTGCCAGGGCGTATTCATCCTACACTTATATGCGCTATTATTGTTAAATTTGATTGCTGCAGAATGAATTAAAACACGTTTGATGAATTCTGGGAAAGATGGAAATGATGGGCCTTGGCCATCGTTCTTTGAGGCAGTTTCCCCAAGGAGGACACGTGAGAACGCCCAACTTGACTTCAAGGAAAGACAACATGGTTTCCTGCCTCGCTTGGCGGGAATGAACACGCATGCTCTCCTAAAACAGTACCGATGGCCAGTCAGCTTCATTTACTGTGATAAAGAATAACACAGCATTTTCCCTCAGCTATGGTGGGCGAGCACATTTCTGAGCATAATAGTTGATATTTTCATTTAATGTTTCCATTACTAACAATGATGACTAACGGTGGGTCAAGGGTGTGGGTGTTGTCATCCGCCTAGCATTGACAAAGGTTGGGCCTTATCGGTTAGCTTCCTGCTAGCCTCTGCTCTCTCATCCCTTTATTTCATTTAGTGTTTGCTTTATTCTCTCCATCTAGCTCTACAATAATGTAATAATGTAACAATGTAATCTAATAATCTATAATCTCTGTATCTTCTCGTCTTTATTTTTCTATCTTTCTCTCTCTTTTCGCTCTCTCTCTCATCTCATCTCCTGTCCAGTGTCTATGCTCATCAGCTTCCCCAGAGGGAGTATCAGACTCCTTAATTCATTGGGGTTTAACTTCTCCCTAAACCAAATCATCCTACCAACGCGCCCACTTTTGGAGAATCTTGTTGCTGTCAACAGGAAACAAAAGTGTTGGAGTTATAAACAACAGAGCCCTTAGGTCAAGCTTTGCCTTACATTGATTAAGCCCTTACATCATGGTGGAATGACCTGACTGAACTTTTGTATTTTTTGCAGTCCTATGACACAGAGAGTGCAGAAGTTGTAACCATCTTAGGAGTTTTCATTTTTTTACTAAACATAGAAATCGTCTTTCTGTCACGTACAAAGTTACTGGTCCATAATTCATCTTGTAAGTAACTTCACAAGTAACCTTATTCCCACAGCAGCCATTGTGAACACTTGGGGTGTACTTCCAACACATAAGGGAGGACTTAAGATAGACCTAAGATCTTATCATATTCGCTAGCAAACACAGGAACAACTTTAACGACTGCTTGAATTTAGCAAGGAAGTTAGCTAGCTTGTTGGCTAGTTAGCTAGTAGCTAACTACCATGACTAGTTTCCAGTAGCTAGCTATAGTAGCTAGCTATAGCCAAATATTTTACCTTAAAATGTGAACCTATATGCCTTCGGATACATTTTTTTCAGTGGGGAATCTGTGAAATGATAAAAGTTCACAAAATTATAGATTTGTACATTTGTGGAAGTAGTTTGTATTGATTGCAGTAGAATGGCTTCATTTGTATGGCTGTTTTGATGGCAAACAGTCAAACTAAATTAGCCAACAAAATATATAATAGACTCTGGAGTATACATATACTAGAGTTATAATTGTGTAATTATTTGATTTAGCCATACCTTCTGTTAATGTAAAAATTATGGATTGGCAGTGATGATTTCCAAACTGACGATCTTGTTGCATTAGAACACTGTTGAACGAATCAGTCTACATAAATCTGTCAATGCATCTGACATTCACCATGTGTAAAACAGAGCTGCAATGGAAAAAAACAAAAATGAAAACCTCCGTCTTACATTTCACAACACATTGTGCTCCCACTATCCGAATTCAATGTGTATCGTGTTCTCTCCATTTGTGGCGTGGTTGTGACATTTTACTCCACACAATGAGATTGGTTAGCACAGGCATATTTGCCCTCAGACTCAGAAACTCAATCTGGAGTGTCTGACCTAAAGCAACAAAATGAAGATGAGAAATGAGGAGGTGGAAAGGGTACTGGAGTACTTGAAGTACTTCTGATTGTTTTTGTTTTTTTAACCCAAACCTGAAACACAAGAACCTGACTAATTTATTTGTATTTCCACGTGTAAGTGACAATAAAGATGATCTCCTATTCTATTCACGTGTTCTTGTATAGCGCTGCTGTCCTCTACATGCTAGTGAAGCATACAGTGTAAGAAAAGGCAGTGAAACGCAGATACGGAAAAAGGGAGTGGGGTCCGGGGCATCATGTTTTACCTTTCCACGCTCAGTGGCATGGTATATGACTATTATCAGATCGAGATTACCATCCATCCCCAGCCCTTCCCTTTCCCACTGGCCCCCGCATCCCCCCCCACTATCAACCTTTACCACCGCCAACTATCCCATTCCTTTCTGTCCGCTCCTTTAACTGAAAAGCAGAGCAGCAGAAAGGGCCAATGTTTTCAGCAACGTGTTGGCTTATCTTTATGGCTCCCATGCTC
Organism: Monocentris japonica; assembly: GCA_900323365.1. Lineage (NCBI taxonomy): Eukaryota > Metazoa > Chordata > Actinopteri > Trachichthyiformes > Monocentridae > Monocentris > Monocentris japonica. The sequence continues at coordinate 13,833 of OOFE01000655.1, read as the reverse complement.
CATCCTCACAACATGGCAAAAAGATTTTATCCAGAGCGTGTTTTAGCTTGCACGTCAGATCTTCGTAGACATCAGGGGAGGAGAATGTACCTATGTGTCCAATGACGTAAAAGTGCTTTAAGAGGCTGACTCCACATGCTGTACTGCACTGTCCATCTCAACAGCCAAAGATTATTTCCATTTGCCAGTTGGACACTGACCCCTACATATTTTTGAAATTGAAATTTTTCGCAGGGTTGAAGGTCCCAAGGCTCATGAAACTCCACTCAAATGACCATGTACATTTTCACTTCAAATAGGAAAATTAAACCACAATAAAACAAGAGGAAAAAATGCATGTATGTGGCTTTCCTTCTATATCTGCAATTTGCAAATAATTCTTAGTTTTTGATGTAAGATGCTTAAAAGACCGGATGGCTGCTGTTAATCATATCAGGACATTGAAGATAGTGTCACAACTTTGACATACTATCTGCTAACTTTCTGGTACTCTGGTACTCTGGTACTCACTGATCTGTCCCCATATAGTCATATTTACCAGAGTGCATGCCATGTGTGCATTGCATGTGATGTGTGCACATTCCTGCAGCCACACAGGAGGAATGCAGTAATTTGAAGTGAAGGAGTGTAACACATAAGTAAGCAACTAGCAGAGAAAGTAAATTAAACTGTCTGTGAATAAAGTTTTGAATGAAATGATGAGAAACGTTGGATTAGCCTTGTTAAACTTTGACTCCATATCACAACATCCAAACACGACCCAGTAGGAATGCGTATGAGTATGTCCAGAAAAACTAGAATGTTTTGGTTCCTGTGAAAAAGAAATGAGAAATGAATCTCACGCCCTGCCTATCATATGCCTTTTGGAATTTTTGTTTATTAAAAATTGATCCCAGCCAGAGGGAAAACCAATCAGATCGTGCATGAGGCAATCTCTGCATGTATCATCAGCACGTGATCATGATAAGTCCCCTGTTCGTGCCTTCATTACAGCTAATCAGCCATTGTGTCATTACATCAGAGTACCTGTGCATCATTTCACTCGATGAAATGTGCTATGAAGCTCGCAACACATGGAACATCTTACCACACAGATGCCCACAGTGGAAAATGCTTATACTTACCAGGCATCCGATGTTGATATTACCACATGCGCATGCTTGCACATACACACGCATGCACACAAACACACACACACACACACACACAGCTACAAATGCACACACAAAAACACACACACACACGTGCGCAATAATAACTGATAATAATTCATAAGATCATGTGTTGCTGGCGTGGAGTTTGAACTTGGCTGTTAGACTGTGGATAGCTGACAGCCAAAGGGTGTGCTGGTCAGGAGTCCTTGTTGAAGGGAATCTGTTCACCACTGCTTGCTGCTGTTATTGCTATGCTATTACATCTACCCCCTTGCATTAATGTTTCTTTTTATCCATTTGTATATGTTGTCTGCAGGCAACGTGCATTGTTTTCCCCCACTGACAGCTGTGGGAGCCACTCATTCATCATGGGTTTGAGTTTTTCTAGTTTTTAAAAACGGTATTTGGAATTCTTTTTGACTGGTTATTCTCTTGGGTATCAACACCAAGGCTTAAGTTGCTGGAAATTTGGAAACACAAAACAGTTATGAAGTTTGATCAAAAATGTCATGCTTAAAATGATCTGATTCGGCTTCACACGGCTTGATTTGCCATGCGCTGTAAAAAACATACAAGTCTTGTCACTTGAAATTTTACAAAGCAAATCTGTTGCAGGCTTTTCTTTTATTTATACTCTAATTGCTGGGAAGAAATAACATTGTTTTATTTCTTAGCCTTTGCAGCAATCGAGGCAACTGCCCATTTCCCCCATCCCTCAACCACCACTGCATCGATTCAAAAAGAGGAAATCTCAAAGAAGTCCAAGAGCCTCAGAATTACGACTTCTCGAGGAACAATAAAAACATCAAGCTGAAAAAGTGACTTGAAGAAAAAGTTTAACAGTTTGCTTGCTCATTTTATAGGACGGTATGAAGGGAGAGTGAAGTGAGCATGTCAGCACTTTTTGTTAGTGACTCATCACGTCTTGTTGTGGCTTGCCTACCATTGCAGCGCCTGTGGTGCTATGCGCCTTGAGCCTGTCACGAGAGGGGTAGATAGTGGCTCGCTTGTGTAACTGGATCTGTGTGGCATAGAGTCTGCACAGTGCTGCTGCTGGATGAAAACATGCATCTGCAATAGTATGTTTTTCAGGATTGAAAGAATGCCTTTTTTGCCTTTTTTGGCCCTGTATTTTTGAAATTATACAATTGGGTTTTGACAAGAGTCCAAAGATCATTAAACTCTCTCAACACATGAATGAAGACTTTCAAGTCAAGTAAGAAAAAGGAAAACACCAACATTGCAGTGGTAGAGTGTACAAGTGATATATTGCCTTGCTCTATTTAGTTGACTGAGATGTTATTCTCAGTGTTGCAGCATTAGTTTAGGGGATAGCAGTAAGATTGGGAATTGAGATGAAAACTATTTCAAATCCCTGCCGTGTGCTAGCCTCCTGACAAGGCCAAGATACTTGTGTGAATTCATGAATTATCACTCAGTTCAATGTTCAACTTTGCCTGCAGTATAACAAAGCGTGCAAGTCTGTGGGTGTATGTTCTTGCGTGCATGCATGCATACTTTTGTGCCTGTGTGTGTGAATGTATGCATTTTTCTGTCATGTAGACAATAACACAGACATGAATAATATTCCTGATTGAGCTGAATCGAGCATCAATTTGTTTATATAGGAAGACGCTGTTGACTGTGGATTTTTTTTTGATAATGTGAGTGTGTTAATATGGCTGGATAGAGTTTCTGTGTATTTGCGTGTCTTATGCAGAGAGGTCACTTTCTCTGCTGTTTGGTGTATGTGGAGCTTGGAGCTTTTTCACATTATCTACTCAAAATACCTAAATATCTGGTAATCTGCAGAGTTATAGACCAGAGCCTTGTATCTATTTTAGCTCAGCTGGGAGAAAAATCTGGATCCTATCAAAATAGACAGTGCTGCTTTTTTTGCTCACTTTAGGGACTGACTTAAAAATTGCACCGAGCACAAATTCATAAATGTTAACGAATGTCGACTGTCATTGCTTAACTAAATGTACAGTATAGAAAAAAACAGAGATTTGTTTTACTCTGAAAACTTGTAATATTGCTGATGTATTGTCCAAAGCAATATGCACACACACGCATGTACATACACACACACACACACACACACACACAACTGAATATAGTACCACCCTAAACTCAATAAACTGCACAGGGAGAAGTCGTATGCCTTAAAAGGGAATATTTCACTCATGAAATATGTTCCGTCTATACCCTAGGTCAGTTTGGATTTTGTAAGGACACAGTCACAACTGTCCCCAAAAGCCAGAAACGAGAACACACAGTTTGTCCCAAATCAGTCAAGACAATATTCTACTGAGAAAGAATTTAAAAAGATGAAAGGTCATGAATGACGTTTGATGAAGGGCATTATAAGAAGTCCAAGAGAGGTTTGCTGGAGATATGGGTATTTTCAGGTTCATAATTGCATCACTAGAAAATAAATCAGATTCAGTGGAAATAAATAAATTTGGTAAATAAATCACAAATAAATTAAAGGAAAACATCTTATCATGATATGATGTTCTTTGTCACCTTTGACCATATACTGCATATACTTTAAAGTGATCACCTTCAACAAGAGTAAGTGACTTGAGTTGTTGAACCAGATATTCCCATTATATGTCACATCCAAACTGGTTTTCCTTGTTGGAGTAAAGGGAGGATTTCAATGAATAGCCTCTATAGTCTATTTTAACCCCATTTCATGCTGTAGCAACGCATTAAATTAACCTGCGTGTCGAGAGTAGAACATGGAAATGTAACATCACCACATTGAAGTAGAGTTATGATACCTCTCAAACTGTCTCTAAACAGACGTTTTGTACGTTGCTGATTTAAAGGTATGCACGGGGTGAAAAAGAAGCACCTCCAGTCGATTCCTTCTCTGATTTCACTGGTCTGCTGCAGCCCACAGCAACAGATGTTCTACAGGTTGCCCTGCTCTGAATGGGGCCTATTGTTGGGGCTTGAAGCTGAGCAAGTGTCCACAGCAGGTCAATGGTCAGGTTAGGCAAAAGGCACTGGGGTTCCACAAGTCTTGACCTTTTTAAATGAGTGCAAGGTGATACGATACATGGGTCAGCAGTCACATGTTGAAAGCAGGCCCACATGTTGACGAAGACCCTCTGACCCCCACCGCCCACACCTACCCCCTGCCCCAGCCGTGACGTGTGGCGACACAGATTCTCTTGGGATACACATAACCCCCCTGAGGCTGCTGGGTAATTATGGGACCCAATCAAGCAAGCTTGGGGGCCTGGTCGCTGAAATAGCCAGTTGGGATTGAGGATTCTTAATTTCAGCCAGTGCCTTAGTAGGACATCTTGGATGAATGATGTTTTCAGATGGAACGTTTTAGTAGATAGAACTGGCTTGGGCAAAGATTTTTCTATTTAAATTAAAACACTCAAATTTGAAAAGTTGTGGTGAAAATCAACGTGCTGTCTCAATGTTTCCTGTTCTAGAAAAGTTGACTGGGAAGGAAAGTTAGTTAGTGTGTCTATATTAAGGTGTATATAACAATTCTTCTGTCTGTTCTTTTTCTAAATTTATTTTGAGGCATATCTTGCTCACTGGGCACTACTACTACTTCTACTTCTACTACTTAATTCTACTACTTTTAGGCCACTAATGGAGGATGAAATGACTGAAAGACACCAAACACCAATCCCTCATTTCTCTGCTGTAATCCGATAGCCATTGACTGTTTTGAGCTATTGAGCTATGCAACAACTGTTTTGCAAACAAATGAATAGGCGCCTAAGGTTTTATACATGTTTTCTCAGTAGACCTGGCCTGGTTTCTGACCCTACCTAATCATTTTTCATTAGAGACATCAATTTGGCCTCTGCCCTATTAAAACTGCTGTAATGTTTGGATTAGAGAATTGGCCCCGATCCTAACTCCGATGGTTCAGTTGAGTGCACAAACCTTCCATTATCAGCTGCATATTTTGCAGCAGAATGGTGTTTTTTACTACTAATTTGAAACTCCATGGAAACTTATCATGAGCATTTGGTGTAACGTCAAGTCTGGTGACAAATCGATTGCATCGGTTCAGGGCTGAGGTAGAGCAGATGCACTGTGGAGAGTCCAAAACTGCCCCGCCACACTGGAGGTTTTTCCTGACTTTGGCAATTCACATGCTGGAGACAGTATGTAGAGAGAGATTTCTAGTCAAGTCAAATTTATAATTTATAGAGTGCTTTTAAAAACCAGGTTGGCTACAAAGTGCTGAGCTACAAAGCACATAAATGCAGATAAGAATGAGAGAGCAAACACCACATAAATTTTAAGATCAGAGGCCAGATCTCTCTCTTTCCCTC
>OOFE01000653.1:1588-12676 GCA_900323365.1 Monocentris japonica | reverse complement strand
GATTTAGATTTTTCTTTTGTTCGTTCATTTATCATTTTGTAAATTGATAAAAAATAAACAATTATTATTTATATTTTTGAAAGCATTCTTAGTTTACAGCATTTTTTCACACCTGCCTAAAACTTTTGCACAGTACTGTATATGTTATGTTTGCCTGTTTAACTTTCATATAATTCTTAAACCAATGACTTAGTGAATGTACCCTTTTTAAAATGCATTTTACCACACTACAAAGTTAGTTGTATCTGCATATTTGACTGGCCATGATTGCCAGCCCCTACCACATCTACTGATAATTGATTCCTCCTAATCCAACCAGATACAGATACCACTACTAATGAAATGACCAGAAATCAGTTTGTCATGTCCAAGTGCACTTCCACCAGCGCCTGTGCTTGTGCCTTGTCTCATAAAAACAGGGCCCAAAGAGTGAATGTGAATAAGTTATTAAAAAAAATAACACCTTGTTTTTTTTCTTTATAAAACCTGTTTGTCATGGTCCCAACTGGGCCTCCCTCTCATCCCAAGTGTGTCTGCTGTTTTTTCCCCTTCCCTAGTGTTTCTTGTTGATTCCCTATTTGTCCTCTCTCTCTCCCTGTCTGTGTCCTGGTCAGTCCCGTCAGTCACCTGCACACCTGCCTCTCATCAGCGCATCAACTCCTGCTGCCTATACCTCTGCACTCCGGTCTTCGCCAGATCGTTTACCAACGTGGTAGCTACTGTCCATGGTCACGCTAAAACTCATGTTCCACGTGTTTACTCTGCTCTCTACTAATCCCGTGTCTCCCTGTGTTCAGATTCACTCTCCCAGTCACCTCCGCTCGTCTGCCTCGCCCAGCTCCCTGCCTGCCTGTATCCCCGTCGTCACTCTGCTCTCCCTTCCTGCTCCGCTCTGCCACCACCCCGGTTCCTGCATCGGGCTCCACCACATCTTCCCCTAAATAAACTTCACTAACCGTTTCCAGCCGTTGTCCGTGTCTTGCTATTGGGTCCTATCTAAGCTCATCTCCTAACACTGTTAGCTCTACATAAAGTATCAGAGGCCTTATGACACCAGTCTGCCTTAAAATTTAGCAGTAGTTTTTTGGTAGCAACAAACCAAAGCTTGTTAGTTTTTTTTGCCATTCATAGTCTTTTCTCTTTAATAAAAAAAAGCATTCCATTATTAGTTGTCAGTATGCAAGATCAACAGATATTCCTTGAAACAACTGTCTGATTTGGATTGGTACCTCTCTTTAAATACCAGTTGTTTTCTCCAGGTCTGGTGTATTTGCTGTGATCTTGAGATCAATGTTAGTGTTCATATTATGGGAATATAATTTGATCACAGGGCCCGTTAAGAGAAATCTATAAAATGTGGTGGTTTGCATTTTGCAAACATGGTGGAGACCCTGTGACATAGAAAAGGTGAGTAGCCCTAATTGCAAAGAGAACTGCACTGCAAAAAATATACATCTCACAAGTCACTTAATCTAGTATTGAATCCTATAATCCTATTTCACATGAAAAATATGCCAAAGGAGTGACATCATTTCACTTTTGTGTAATGCAAATCAACTTGTTTCAAGACTTTTCTTTAATCAAGTGAGATATTCATGATACTAGTGCTGGGGGGTAAAGTTCCTAAACCCATAAGGAATGGCAATGTCCCTGCAATGTCACTCCATTTCTACGGACAAGTGGACCAATGACTGAGAATATATGGTCAGTGTGATGAATAGCTAGATGTACTAAGCCACTAAGCCATCAGCTTAGAAGGAACATTTCTCAATCTGCAACAGTTTTTTTTTTTTTTTAATTTTAAAAAAAAAAATTTAGATGTGGCTTCTCCACTCCATGATAAAAGGAAAAAAAACTACAGGACCAAATTTGGAATCACTTGCCTTGCCCACACGCCCATAAATGTGCTTATTTCAAAGGTCATTTCCATTGAAAGAGGAAGTGCAGACAGATGGCTTGGCTGACTCTGTATGGGAGTGACGGAGCTGTTCGCCACTGTGGTGCTGAAAAGATCTACAGCTACTGAGAGAGAGAGAGAGAGAGAGACAGAGAGAGAAGAGAGCTTTCCTGTTCTCGTGTCCAAAATATGACAAGATAAGGAAACTTGTAACCTTAAATTTCAAGAAATATTCTCACATTTTAGCACTCTATCATGAAAATAAAAACTACCCGATAGTCATGGGTGAGATTGAAGATATGTAACCGCATGTCACAAATTACTTTGTCCTGCGTCCTGTTAATAAAGAATTTCAATTTGGGGCAGAGAGAGGGAGAGAGAGAGAGAGAGAGTGTGTGTGTGCGTGTGTGTGTGTGTGTGATGGGATGCGCTTCAGTGAGGGAGTGTCGACGTGGGAGCGGTTTACTCCTCCACACCAGGCTGCCAGACTCCCTGCGTCTCTCCATGCTGAAGACGCCAAGGAGGAAGCTCTTTTACGAGATTTACTGTCCGCTGACACACGGATATACAGCGGTACCGGTAAACCACGGCCGGGAACATAGATTTGCGAAAAAAGATGCCGCTGAATGTCATTACTCTCTGCGCTCTGAGCATCATCGGCTCAGCATCCGCCGCCAGTCACTGTAAGTAACCTGCAGGCTCACGTAGAAGTTCCCTTCTACTCCAGTCTAGTTATGCGTGGGATGAAAAAAACACCTCGCATTTTAATTCTTAAAATGAAAGTTGATCGCAGGGCTGGTGCACAGATGTAGAGGTTGAAGTACAAAACTATGGATCTTTGTCCCCTGTCTTTCCTGCAGAAAGCGCATCATGACTATTAGAAAATGATCCTTTTGCCATTTGAAATCTACCTCGACAAAACGTTGCAGGTGTACTTGAATGAGCGCAGGCCCTCTTTGTGCCAATATCAGTAGAAGTTGGTGGCATAAGCTTTCATATGTCCCTCCACAGAGCCGTGATTCTCCTTAGAATGAGCTCAGGTGTGAAGTGAAATTTACTCAAAATGCGACGAAGGTCAAGCAAACAGATTCATTTCATTTTATTCAAAAACAGAGCAGGATTTGCTTGTTCTGCGGCCAGGTCTGGTGTTTATTTCCATAGCGGTACATCTTAGGTTCCTTATCACACAAAGCTTCATCTGACATTTGTACCAATCATTATGTTGTTTTTAGAACAGAAACTCCTGCCCACTGCTCCTGTACGGTACAAAGAGTGAAACATGTATTACTTGTGTGAAATACCACATCTAGTAGCCTGGTGAAGTTTCGAGGTAGAGCGCTTTAGATTCACAGTCACTAGAGGTCGCGTTTGCTCGATGAGGTAAAAAATTAAAGGTTCAATCCCCCATTTTTTAAAGCCATTCGGTTCCCCACTGGAGACAATTATAAATTGCCTTATTCCTGTGGAATTTCCTGAAATCAGGGTCATGCATTATACATTTCATAGCAATATCTAAAATTGATTCAAGCATTATTTGTTTATAATTGTCTCATTCTGTCACAGTGTTAAATAATGCAGTGATGTCTTTCTTGTTTATAGATTTTATAGGTCTAGCTTTTAGCATCATTTACGTGACTTTTTAGGGCAAGAAATACAATTCTTGCTCAAAATGTGACACAAGATTATGGGTTTAAAGCAACCATTTGTGGCATTTTCATTCAAATCTCTGTGTTGCTGCTCTAACCCTATCATCGATTGATATAACAATAGTGATTCAGCATATACCCAGTTTTATGAAGGCTTTCACATTTGTTGCTCTAAACACCCGGTTTCTGGTAGGTCTTTCATAGGAAAAAACCTCTGGTGCACAGGAAGTGTTTTATATTTATGGTCTGTTTGGAATAAACAGAAGAAGAAATGGGTAGTTGAGTAGCATGAGCAGTAGCCACCATGTCTAAACAGACAAAGAAAATAATGTCACCCACAGAAACTCAAACTTTATCAACAGAAAATCCAAGGAAAAAGACGTCACACTGGCCACACTGTTTGATTGACAAGTGATTTCTGGGAAGTGCAGTGCAGAAACACTACAGCAAGGAGCGCTTAGATTGTATCTCACAGTATCTCACAGATGAAATCCCATTTCAAATTTCTGTTTCAACCAGGTTGCCTGTTGCATGCAGGGACTGGGTAAAATGCATTTTAAAAAATTTGCAGTGATTATGAACATTATGAAAATACCAGTGGCATTAAAAAATTTGATCTTTGGGCCAACTGTGTTCCCTGGGGACGACCATGACACCAGGCTGTGTTGGGGCATAAGCAGTTTATGTCAGTGATGTAAGCCGATGAATTGAGCTAAACTGACAGCTGCATTACTCATTTATGACGTTCTTGTGGTTCTCAAATGTATCCAGTGATCAGAATTGACATGCTGTGCCGAGATGAAATGGCAAGATGCTCCTGGAGGACAAGCAACTGCTCTCATATTTACCATTGAGAAACAAAAGGAGGGAGCAGAGATCTATCATGGCTGGTTTATGTGGCCCCTGTGTCAGGTGACAGAGATAATGGCAGCCACATCCTTTGAGGGGAGAATGCCCTTTTGTGCAAATCTTGCCTCTGCAATGGCACAACAAGAGGTATTTTTTGCTCTTGTCCCCCCTGAGAAACATCCGATATGTCTTTTTCAGTGGTCATCCATTCATACTGTACATTAACATGTCCTTTTAGTGCCAGTTGATTGGCAGCATAGAAGCTATTCACAACATATTATAACTGCAGGTTTTGGGCCCGTGATATTTCCCTTCATCATATTTTTATTAAAACCAAAGTGAGGTTGCTTTTAATGAAATGCTTCCTGCTGGGAGTGAAAGTGTGATTTTTTTTAAGCTTGCCTTTGGCTGGAAACAGCAGGGGCTTTCATTACCAGGGTACTGTCTGATATGACACTCTTCACCAAGGGTCTGTGGGTGGAATATTGCTCCGCTTTGAGTGATTCCCTCACAGCTGGTGGAGCCCGCTGCATTGAGCATCCATCTTTTATAACCTAGAATCTGTCACTGGGACAGCACAGCACCATACCTAACCGTTGTTTTATTTACTTAAAATTTCATGGTTCAAATTAGCTCAGTGAACAGATATTTCAGAGCAAATTAGCTCACAGCTGAAGCACTCAGCGTATGTTGGAGCAGAGCTGGCATCCACCAACACAGTGGAAATGACAGTGTGCTGTAGTTGATGCAGCTGCAAGGGCAGCACTCACATTCGCTCGACTAATTCATGTAAAGTAGGCTTTCAAGGAACTCCTACTGTTGTACATATTCAATGAAGGCCTGATGAATTTATCAGAAGCTAAATGAGGCAGAACACTGCTGTAATGGCACTGGCACTTTTCCTCCCATGTTTAAACATACAGCAAACATCTCCACAGAGCAAAGGTAACTGCATGGAATAGTTGGTCCAAACATCCAGAGGCATCGGATTCACAAACACCGGTTCAGATATAAATCACGCAGTATACAGGTGATCAAGATAAAAAGGTGTATGACTATGTGATGTTATATGAATTATGTTCCATCACCTCACTGCATCATACAGTGGGAAATTAATAGCCATTTACCAATGTATTACTGTCCATTTACAACTGTGAGTAATAGTTATAAATTGCTGTGCTGGACCAATCATATATATATATTCACACACACACACACACATATATACATTTCATTTCTAATTTGTGAAATACTTATCCCATAATTACCTTGCTCTTTGGGATTGGCGTTTTTGCAAATACATTGGTGAGGAGGGCACTGGACACCTGGGTTGATGGAGCTGTGCTGAAGTGGCACAGCCCTGCTAGCAAAGGGGCTATTATCCATGAAGGGCACCAGTTACTGTGCAGGGACGGCCATGCCAATGAATAAATCACCAGCATCGGACTCTAACACTCCTGTTGATTGCAATTGATTTTCTCTCTGTCGTTTTACCGGTCTCATTTATACAGATCCCAACATGTTGCCAAAAGACTTCAATTACTGAAGCTTTAATGAAAGGATTCAGAGGTTTGTCGGCCTGGTGCTGCTTTTTGAACGCAGGCTGCTGCATTCTTTTGTCTTTGACTTGGAGTGTGTACCTCCTTTCCATTGTGAGAGGAAAGCAATAGGGGTCTGTAGGTGTTGATTGCATTGGATATATTTGATTGGACAAGTTGTTGCTGGCAAACAGTTATTTGAGTGTTGTGCTGGAATAGGTTTGGCTGAAGAATGCAGATGACACAGGCTTCTTTTTCATTTAATAAAAAAGTGAAGTTGAATAAAGAACATGCTGAGCTACAACAACTGCCAGAGTTGTGTTTTTATTGGGTTAAAGACAGCTAAGGGTTCTCTGCATGATTGCTGTCTTACTGTTGCTCTGCAGAGACATGAAGTAAAAATACTTTATCGTTATTCATTTATCCCTGTCAAAGCATTTTGTTTGGTCTCATATCAGCCACACTTTTTTCTGTTTTCTTCTTGTTTTTGTTACTTGGCTGCTTGCTTTGTAGATGATATATGAATGTTACAGGTGACACGGGAAAGTTCTTTACTTATTCTGCTGTCGTCACACCGTTTTGTGATAAATGAATTAATTTATAATAAGTGACTGTAGATAAGTGTCTTATAAATGGCTAAGTGTAATGTAACATATGTCTTTCTACTGTCAGAGCTCTATCTTCTAAAAACTAAGGGAAGAATAGAGCTTATTACACTGTAATTCCACTGTAGGTTCAATGTTCTGAACAAATTGCTGCCTGGTTGTAATGAGTAAAAAAACAGAAAAAGAAGAAAACACGATGGATACATGATATAAGGCTATTTAGGGCAATAATTTCTACTCTGCCTCTTGGGAGTGGAAAAAATCTATTTTGATGAATGTGGCGCCAGTGGAGGCCTTTCCATTTCCAATTGTATTGCTCACACACTAATGCTGTACCCATTCCCGATCTATAGAGTGCAATGAATACGCTTCAAATAGCAGTATAGTCCGTAAGTTTCATCTTCTATTTATTTTTGGTGTTACTGGCAAAGGGTTTTAAAGCATTGTAAACACCCACTGTCTATTGACCGTGCCAATAAGACAACTGCAATATGCAGCAAGGGATTGCTATAGTGATGAAAAATGGCAAGATACTGTTTTTGAACATTTAATCTCTGAAAATAAACAACTTGGAATCTGAACTCACAGCAAACACAAAGGTCTAAAATTGCATTGGGAAGACATTAGTCTGTTGTGTTGCTCAGACGTGCTTTGCAGAATTTTACACACTATATAACACGATTTCAAAATCAATTTTATGCATTTCTAAATTCTCCAGCATTGTGAAAATTATTGTCATTCAAACTTAAAGCTATAGCAGCAAAGATTTACATATCTACATTATGTATGATCAGATATTGATTGTGGTCATCCACAGGGAACCAGCAATCCATATTTTTATGATGTATAAATATGATGTTGCTTGTGCATTGTCTATTAATCTATCACAATCTCCTGGGTAGCTCTTCAACCCGTTGCAACATTTCTGTATCAGTGATTCATCTCCGACAGAGTGAAGGCCAGACAGTGGCGTTGACATTGTCTTTGTATTAAAATTAAATTACAATTTTTGCATTTAAACTTGAGTGACTTGTCTGACATTTCCATGGGTAGCTGAGAGGACAGCTGTATCAGAAGCACCATCTGGGGCTGCTGGGATACTGGCACTAATCTGTCAGTGTGTACAGGTTTCTCAGTCCTCCGGCCTGATATTCAGCAGAGGCTAATCAGCTTGTAACCTCTGGTTTCTGTGCATAGTGACACACAGCGTCGTCTAATGATGGGTTCACTACTGGGCTATCTCACCGCTGTGAGTGATATCAGCGAGTAAACTGCAGCCAAAGGAAATCTTATAATCCACAAATTGTGTGACTGGAGGTTGAACAATTAATGCTTGTCAGAAGCCCCTGTACTGGGCTCCCAACACTCTGCCTGGAAACGTATTAGATCCCCTTAGGTTGTATGCAGGACTGTGAGTCTCTGGGCTCTGTTTTCTAACCCACGCTATTAGAGGTCTTGTTGGTAAATGAAGTGCTACAGTAACCAGGCTGTGTTTCTCAATCACTTGTATTGACGTGCACTTCCTCGAATTCAGCGTGCGTCTGGAGCTAATTGTCAACCGATACCTTCGCTCTACTCAAGGTATTGCTGAGCAGAAATCGCTGGGCCTCAAAGTCTGTTAATCCATGCTATTGCATGAGGCTTTATCAATACCACCCGAAGGTCTGGAGCCGAATGGTACCAAATGGTATCATTACACCCTTTGATATTATTGACACTTTGGTTTATGTCGACTGAAGGGCTGCGCTAACTTCTACACCCTCAGACAGACTCCCTATGCACTTGTGGGATTCTAAGGCGACATCACAGGTCCCAGAGATCAAAATGGCCATAATATATCTGTGGGGGGTCGATAGGATTGTTGATCAGTACCAATGATGAGCGGCATCGCAAAACATTTCATTCTAAAGCCCAAAAAATTAAATGACAAAGCAGTATTATTATTGCAGTATTTTGCGTCATCATATACAGTATTACCTTTTCACGAGATGATTCTATTGGATAAGCAACCTTACTCATCTCTATTGAGAAAATGTGATTTTTTTATTAATGTTAATTACAGGCCATCGTAAGTCAGAGACCTGTCGATGTTGTAGCAATTCCTTGGTCACCAACAGAGGTTGATAAAAGTGATAGATCACTTTATCCCTCTTTAAGCTAGGTAGGCATTGTGCGGTTGGAATATTAATCACATCTGTCTGATCCACTCAGCTCTCTAACAGTGCAGAACATCAGACTGAGGGGTTTTTCTTCAGGTCTGAATGAGAATCCAATCACTCGGCGTTCTACACTTAAAAACTCCTATGCATTTTCCATCTCCGATTTTCCCCATGTTTCCAGAGACTCAGTATCAGAGAGGAAACCAAGCCTCTATCCTCATATCTAGTAAGCTTTGTTTATTTGATTAAGGCTTAGCAAACAGCTCTCTATCTCAAACACTCGCTGCTTAGTCATCTTCAGGTGCGCTGGAGCTCTGCAACAAGAACTAAAAATATTCTGCCCACATGTGCTACAAAAGGCAGTTTGTTGGGATAATTGAGTTTGATTTCTTTGTGGAGCAGCATTTGTTTAGTGCACTGAGATTAAGGTAGGCTTGCTAATGAGCAGAGCAGCACATTGAAAACAGGGTTGTTTGAATAGCTCACAGCCATGAAAACACACTGAAACTCATGTACTGTATAGCTGACAATGGCGATTGGCTATAAAAAGCAACAACACTCGACTTACTGTTTCAAGGGTATTTAACAATGATATCTCATGGCATCATTACTGAATAATTTCAAACTAGTAGTGAAGCCCCTCATATGATTTATTTTTAACTTCAGCTACAGCCATATTTCTGCTTCATTTCCCAGATAGCTTATGTCCTTACAATTGAAACTCCTTTGTCGGAAGTTAGTTACATATCATCATTTCACATGACAAAGATGTTCTTTGTGTTGCTTGTTATTAATTGATGTACATCTTATAGGCCAAAGAGGGGAGTGAGTGCTCGCACTCTGATTCTAAATGTGTTTGCAGTCATCCATCTTTCTATGCATCAGTGCATGATCGCTCTCCTTGGGGAATGGAGGAGGGAGTGGTGGCGTCTATTATTTTTATCCCAAACACAATCAGCGATAACCTCTGGTGGTTTAATGCCAGCCTAGGGGTGTCAAGATGACTCTGCTATGCATTCGCACATACTGTAGAACTACAATATGTCCAGGGAAACATCGTCTTAATACTCCTGAATTTCTGGTATCTACAGTTGAAACTGTTTGCTCTTGCTCTAGTTTAAAACAATTTACACGTTGATGATGAGTGCAGAGGTAGAATGCGAGCATTTATATTGGACGTGCACGTGCACATGTGAGTTTGCAGGCACATGCATGACCATAAGATTTAAGCCCCTGCACTTTGCATAGCAAGTGTGCCGTAGCACGATCACACTCATAGCTTCAGAGGTTTTTCAATTATCCCACAGGCCAAGGAGACACCGAGCAGAGCAGTGCAGCTTTGCAGGCAAATCGTTCTCCATCCATAAGTCTTTCTGATTGACAGCCCCGCATTTGGCACACCACCAAGTCCGTAGATGGAGGCTGTAAACAACAACACTGTTTATAAGATGCACATTTCGCACATGGAGAAATTGTCTTTTCATTCACAAGGCCTGAGAATTATGGCCCACATGTCATGTTGAGAACATGTTTTGTGTCATAAAATGTTATTGGTTTGTTTTCCCTTTCCCGGCTATCAAGGTCTCATTTGTCGTCTGTATTGGTGTAAACCTTAGATGGAATGGAGAAGCAATAGACCAGGCTTTTCAGGTAGTATATGGAGGTGACAGACTATGACCTGACATTTATAATGATGCTGTAGTTGTGACCAGTTAGGGAGCAGGCAAACAGATCAAAGGTGCAGGCTGAAATTGAAGGTTGTCAGATCTTACACCCTAAGTGAGGCATTGTGCAAGAGCTCAGAGATGGATGGATAGAGATACAAAGAACGATTGGAAGAGTGAGAGTTGCCATTTTGGGATTAAATGCCAAGTAGAATCTCACTGACTTTCAGCAGATTAAGAGTGTTGTGCTTGTTTAATAATAACAGTTACAGTAATGGTATGGTAAGATGCCATGCCAGCGTTCGCCTGATGAACATCTGCAACTACATTCCAACTCAGCCATAATTTGGGCCCTGGAAAAACAGCTTGATCCACTTTAGTCATACTTCAAATCAGCATTAGAAAAAACTCCTGGCAAGTGATCTGAGAGCAGTCAAATCCGGTCAGATGAAATTCGGTGGGACGCCCAGAAAGACCCATGCAAAGTACAGTAAACAAGCTTATGCTGTCAGTTCTAACGTGCTCTTGTCTACCAGATGAATGGCCAATTGCCACTGCAGATGTGCTCAGAATAAGTCTGACTTGAAGTGGATGGCATCTGATACAAAATGCCTCTTGTGCTGAGAGGAATGAATTGCACACTGATGGAGAGAGTACAGGGATAATTGTAATCAAGCTGGTGCCAGTTTTCATTATGTTCTCAGATACAGGCTCTAATGCAAATCTCTGC
>OOFE01000648.1:8398-43303 GCA_900323365.1 Monocentris japonica | reverse complement strand
CACACACACACACACACACACCCACACACACACACACACACACACACACACAGTCTGCATGTGTGATACATCTCTGGTATACACAGGTACAATATCTTTATCAGTTATTGAGATTCTCTTAAAATATGTTTATTTGGTGACATTTCTGGCAGCAAAATAACTACTCACAAAACATTTTAGTTATATTTAAATAATTCATTTATTAGAAAGTTTGGGTTCTTATGGAACCTTTCTTTGCCATCCAACTTCTTCATCTTACCCTCTTGAACCTTGAGGTTTCTGCAAGACAAATGCATTGTCACAGAGTCAAATTGATTCTGAGGCATAGGTTTAGAGAGCTTATGATCCAACAATAACATTTACATCATGTCATGTAAACTATTTGGTCTGCAGCACATTGACGGTACAGGCATAACAGGGAAGTTCTATTGCTGATATATTGTAATGGATTTGAATTGTGTCACTACATCTTCCCAACACATCTGTCTGTTGTGCTTTGACATGGATGCAGCACTATTGACAAATGTGTGTCTATCCTATCAACCTATATGCGTCAACTGAGTATTCAACTATGCTGTGGAGGTTGTCCAGCTTTCCTTTCAAGTGACAGTCTAGCTCGTTCACCTCAGCCACTGAACAAATGGTTTTAAGAAAAGTCCACAAATGACTCAGGCTGTGTAAGCAGGTGGCTGACCCTGATTAGAATTGTGTAAAGTAAGTGAAACAGCAGTTGATCTCTTCTAATCTCTTGGTACACTGAGAATGTCAGCATTTTTATTTCTTTTATTTTTTTTTTTAAACTTTATCTCTTAATAATATAGCAGTTTCCTTGAATAATCTGAATTGAGCTCAAACACAACCTCAACATGCCAGTGAATTATAAACTGTATTTACAATGATAACCTGTATATAGATTATGTATAAATGACTTACAGGTAGATATATTGGCGAGGGAGGAGCCAGCCTCAGGCCTGTTCTGGAGCAGTTTGGTGTTGGGGTCAGAGGTCAGAAGAGAGTGCACAGGTGACCTACGGCCCAGTGAGACTGGCTGTGGGGAGGAGGTGCACCTCATTGCAATCGCTGGACTAGACACGACGTGGCCTAGAAATATCATAATGTCTATGTTAGACAATTAAATATTGACTTATGTCGGATAGTGGATGAACACCATTTTCATGAAAGGAGCAACCAGACAATGAAAAATATGGGAAAGATAATACTACTTTCTGTTGGGTTGCATGAAAATGGCAGAAACTGATGAATAGAAACTAACTCACTGTCACTGAAGAAGGTGTTTGACATATTGTTCCTCATCATATTGTTCCTGTTCAGCTCAGTTGTCCCCAGGAGCTGAGGCTCACTGCACACAGTGTATGCACAAGCAGACATGCATCAGAACACAGCAGACACAGCAGTCTCTACTTTCCACAGGCCTTGCATGTTGCACGTTAATGTAGTGTGAGAGAGAGAGAGAGAGGTGGATGTTCACGTGCAGATATGGGGGTCTGACCTAACCCATACAGTAGTGTCAAACCATGCAAAGCATTCAAGAGACTGTTAGTTTGGGTTACCTACCTGCTGTAGGTCTCCTTTGTCAATTTGGAACTGGCAGTTACTTCTTTAGTTGCGTCACTGCTGCAGGGGAAATATTAAAATATACAATGAGATGTTACACAAGAACATATCACCTTCAATGAGTCCATAGCTCTGGGTAAGTATGTAGGCTTCCTCATTCTGTATTTATTTCACAGGACATTACAGTACTGGTAAGATGAAACACAATGTGGTCACAGAAGCCAGTCATGTATTGCGACCGCTCTCCAACCACTTATTCAGTTTGAAAGGGGAGAGGTTCTCACCCCGTAGCATCACATGAGTTTCATGTGTAACCTAAGCTAGCCTAAGAACTAAGCTAATCCTTCCAGTGTGTGGGAATAGAGCCAGACCTACAATGTGGTTCTGTACACTCTCTCTGGTGCAGACCTCCTCCTGAGGAAGCTACTGCCACTAGCGGTGTTGCCGGTGTGTGGTCTGTGGTTTTCTGAAATCACTCCTCGCAGCTCTTTGACTAGAGATCTCAGCTCCAGGGTGGGGCTCTCCTGCAGCCTCTGTGACTTTGTCTGCCAAAGGAGGAGAGAAAGAAAAATGTATCAATAATGTTATGGGGATAGGTGGTGTGATTAGCTTGCACTGGAGATTGGGTACTGCCAAAACACAACACAACCTTTTAAACATAGTGACAATTGGCAACATCTGACCATGCTTAAATTGGTAAAATAACGTGAAATTGTATTAACACAGTTACACTACTAGATCTCAACACGCTCTGACAAAACAAACCACTATTTCACCTCCACAGCTGAAATGATCTACAACTGAGTTTCTCTCCCTGCCACAGGAATGCAATCCGAGGTGTGTTTTTGATTTAAAGAACAAGCAGATGTGCTGAGCTTGTATCTCTCTGCAGCCCAAATAAACACTGATATAGACGTGCGGACATTAGTTTGGATATAGGGAGTTTCTGATTGTACCTTGATCAAGGTGTTGGAGGCCTGCTGGGAGGAGGGTGGAGCAGTGAGGGCTGAGGTGATGGGGGAGAGCAGGGCAGATGAAGTAACACTCACAGCAGTGCACAACTTCTGGCCTTGGAGCTCCTATAGAACAGAGAGAGTGGTTATATTTCTCATCTCAACAAAATTAAGAGGGTCACCAATGATTTGTTGCAAGACACTCTGGCCTCCTTTTCAAAATGCAGCTAGAAGATACAGTTTAGTTAAATAGGAAGATACTACCAGACATGTAGGATGAAGGAAAAACAGCCAATAACCCTAGCATAAGAGTAAATGTAGACCTCTTTTTACATACATATACTGTGTATAGGGCCAACTCTACCTTAAGGTCCAGGGCATGTTGGAGTTTCAGGCGGACAAATTCCTGCTCCTGCAGCTGGATGAAATCTTGACAGTCTGCAAAGCTCTCTGACATCTAGGGGAGACATATTGAACACTATCACACAGTCTTATAGCAAGAATAGAACTGCAAGCTTCTTTTTTACTTACAGTACTGTACAAAAGTCAGAGACCACCCTTTTTTTGTTACCCGTTTATTGTATGTATATATGTGTATGGCCATTAAGTGCAAGTTATTTATTTTTCGGTGTCAGAAAAAAATGCAGGAAACATATTTAACCCACAACTACACCAGATCCTCCACAACTAAACATAATATCAAATCTTTCAGTATTTAGTGTGTCCACCCTTTACCTTCATTACAGCTTCCATTCTTTTCAGGGGACTTTCTATGAGTTTTTCAAAGACATCTGCAGGGATATTTTCCCATGTTTCTTGTAAACACCTCCAAAGTTCAGTCTTAGGAGTGGGTTGCATTTTCTGCTTCTCACAATCCAAGTAATCCCAAACACATTCAGTGATGTTGAGGTCTGGGCTCTGGGGTGGTCCGTCCATTGTTCTGAGAGCACCAGCAGCTTCTCTGTTTAAGTACGTCTTGATCTTCTTAGCAGTGTGCTTGGGCTCGTTATCTTGCTGTAGAACAAGTTTGTTCCCAATCAAACGATTTCCAGAGGGTATTGCACAATGTATTAATATTTGTTTGTATTTATCAGCATGCATGATGCCTTCAGTCAAAAACAAATCCCCAAATCCAGATGTTGTTATACATTCCCAAACTTGCTCTGATCCTCCACCATGCTTGACTGATGGTTGTAGACATGTTGAGAGAGTCTTTCATTGTTTCGGCGGCATACTACATACTGCCTTCTGTTACTTCCAACAATCTCAAATTTAGACTCATCAGGCCATAAAACTCCACATCTCTGGTGTCCAGTTTCGGTGTTCTAGTGCAAATTGTCTTCTCTGTGGTCTATTTCCTTTTCTCAGTAGCAGCGTTTTGACAGCTACAAGTCCTCTCAGACCCCTAGCATTGAGTTGTCTTCTCACAGTGGAAGAATTTTTTTCAGATCTGAAGAAAGAGTGGAGGTCGATTTTTTCCTATCTCTCAAAGATGAAAGCTTTAACTCCTGTCTATCTGATGGTGATAACTTTGGTGGTCTACCAGGTCTTACACGGTTGTTAGGAGTCCCATTTTCTCTATATCTCTCTATATATATTCTCTATAACTGCAATAATAACTCCTGTTTTTTCACTTATTTTCCTTTCCCCTTGACTTCAATAGGAAAATGCAGCAGGATGTGAAAACCGAGCATGTTTGAGAAAAAGCATCCAAACTGTAGGAGTCATGAAACATCATATTGCGTTTTCTTTGAGATCTGTCTCTAATCTCATGGTTTTATATTTAGGAGAGTTAAATGACATGTACTTAAGATCATTTGGAGATCGCTTGATTGATCAGAATGAGACATGAGCTTATATGTGGTTGTTTCTCTTCAGTTGAATTTGAGAAATAGGAGAAAATGTCTTTAGTCTCATCTTAGAGTTAAAAAGAGCTCATTTGTGTCTAGGAGACATAAAAGTTAGAAATATGAGATCTCTTCTTGGATTTTGCTTTCCTGTGGGACAGGATGAATGCTCATCAATTTAGACTTGACTGTCCCGGGGGAAAAGGATATTATGTAAGCTGTCTGTGAAATGCAGCTTTAACACAGCTTATAAACTCCAACATCAACAATCAATTTGGCTGCACGTCCAAATATTCATTGCAGCAATTTATATTTCCACATTGATCATAGATGACTTTTACAAATCCCAGCCCCCAAAATATACTGAGCAGAAGAATATGATGAATCACTGCCCTTAAAAGCACCATTTACTTAATGCATCAAATCGCGGACGCTGGAGGGCAGAGGTGTACAGCAAGTCCATAATAAACTGACACATTGCTTCAGTGAACAAGGCAGGAAGCAAATGCTGGGCTGCCAAGCTAAATACACTCAGACCCCCTATCAGTTTATGGATGTAATGGATCCAGCAGGCAGACGGAGCCTGTTCGCCTCCAGAGGCCCTTTGGATGTGCCACAGCACATAAGAAACTGCATGGAGCCACTATGCACGGCAGGCCAGCCTTTGAGAGAGCTGAACCAAGCGCACACAGTACATCCATTCACACTCAGCTCACAGTGGAGAGATGCAGGGAGAATGAGCAGGTCTTTATGGTGAAACAGTAGGAAAATGTCTGTTATATAACAATAAAACCATATAATGGCAAGGCCAGCGGAGGCTCTGGGTAATACATCAAGAGAAATGCATGTTGACAGCCTCTATTTATAGGACACAGCCTTTAAGAGATCTCTATTGTTTTCATGTTTCCTATTCACTGGAAGGAACAAAAACAAGGATGGTCACTGCAAATGCTGTTCTTAATTCCTCGGTATGAGGTCTGTTTGGAAACCTGCCACCTACAGGGTTAGCCAAATAAAAACAGTCTGTAAAACCCGCAATGGAATGTTCTTTGCACATTTTATTGTTTCATCTAATTGTTTGATATTTTTGGGGGGAAATTAGTTCTTCATTTACAGGCAGTCATCCCAGAGTTTACCAATAGAAATTCATTTTTATGGTTCTGTTGAACGACGCTGACAGTGTGCAACAAGATGTCACATCCCTCATAAGCGGCAGCACATGCGGCCAGAGAGCGAAGGTCGGGGCCAAAGGTGTCGGCTGCTCAGGTGTCACTGGCTGGCCGTGTGAAAAGGGAGCTGAGAACAGGAGATCAACAGCTGTGGGAGTATCAGATCACCGGGAGGAAAGACACACTCGGCACTGTACCTGGACAAGGCAACAGGTAAGCTCTCTGTCCCATGTCGGTTTGGTGGAAATTTGGTGGAAACAAACTAGATAATCCCAGTAATTAGTAAAATCAGTGACTAGCACATCACCTGAAATGTGAACTGTGATACTATATGGATACTATATGTGATGATCAAGTAAATTGGTAAATATATTTTGCTGTCAATTCAAGGTCGAAAAAGCAGTGAGGAATAATCTTGAGAACGCCACAAAACGTTTTGAAGTGATGTATCTGATCAACTATTATGAGATTTATTAAAGTAAGAGATAGCCTGGAAAGGAGGCACACACTCAGCACTGTACCTGGACAAGACAACATGCCAATGCTTTGGCACGTTCCACAATTCAAGGTTGGAGAAGCATTGAGAAAAAGTGGGAGTAACACCTACAAATATCAATTAAAGAAATAAATAGTCATAGAACGAAGCAGCTTTTCTGATTATTATAAAAATGGAAAAAAAAGAAGCATAGAACTTCAGTTTAGGACCTCAACACAGTCTACGGCTTTAATCTCACACACATGTAGCCATTACATCCCATATCAGTCGCAATTTTTCCCGCATGCCTGTTGCATTACTGCTGCACTGTCGCTCCACCTCTAATAGAAACTAGGAAGACTCAAATCTGGTTCTCTTTCCAGCCACTAGAAGGTGCAAGAAATGTTCTGATATCTAACTGCTGGAGAGACAAGAGCTTCTTCTGTCACAATATGACTATTCACATGTACTGTACAACATCTGAGAGGGAATAAGTTCACTCTGCATGCTATTTAACATCTGAAGCCGAGGTGCGCTCATGCATGCGTGCTAATCTCGGGACCTGGCTGTCTGCCTGCCTGCTGCCTCCGATCCCTGAGCACTCAGCACAGCAGATGACATGGCGATTGGGTTACAGATACTGTACTTTTAATTCACTGTGCTGGGAACAATGGCAGCTTGTTAGCACGCAGTGGAAAGCCAGAGAAGAATGTCATCTTCATTTAGTTTCCCACTGGCGGATTATCACAATGCCATTTGGTGGACAGTTGCATCCAAAGCGCGGCACCATCTGAGGATTGTATTTTTAGCCTGGATGGCCCCAGTGGGAATTGAACCCCTAACACTGGCAGTGTTATTGCCACGCTGTACCCACTGAGCTACACAACCAGAATGACCTTCACACCAACAGCAGTCACTTCTCATTTTCTGTCGAAGGCTGAAAACTCATCACTCAGTGCCTCACATCATCATCATCATCATCATCATCATCTATCATATGCCATTTCCTCAAAATTTAAAAAATCCCTTGTACCTTAGCTTTTATTTCATTTCATTTCCTAGCACTTCTCTCTTACATGATCACTCTATGGTCACGGGAGTATTGCCAGATCACTACCACTCCTTATTTCTACTTTTGTAAATCAGCTAAATGCCTAAAATGTAAATGTAAAAAAATGCAGTGTAAGAGGCACAGCATGGGAATGTATGTTCAAAAGTACTCTGTATGTGGTGAAGGGCAGGTCCCTTACATCTGTGGGAGTGCTGATGGGATGGAGCCCTATCAGAAGGAGTCAATGAGAAGAACCAGGAGAAACAGCAAGAATCTCCCTCAGGATCTCATTTACCGGGGAGACCACGGAGGGGACAGAGATACCCCCGTAAGTTGTATTGTTTTAGGGCAAAGTGTTGTACAAATAGAGGTAGTCATTAGAACGGATTTTATTTTGTGTGCGTATGAACCTTTTGATCCTCTTTTGTCAATTTCTACAGTAATGAATCATTTTCCAACAGATCCCAGCTCAGTCTGGCAGGGATGCCAAGATGATCCACTCCATAGCCAGTCTGATCAGAGGGAAGAGCAAACTCCTCCTGCTTGAAAGCCCTGACACTGTGGAGATCTACAAGGTCTACAACCTGCTCTTTACACAGCATATTACTATCACAATGATGCTTTAGAATAAAAACCTATCTCAGGCCGATGAAGACTTCTAATCCATTTTTTTTAAATGTGCATAAGGGAGCGATGAAGCAAAAACGTTTTTTTATATATATATTTATTATTGTTGTTCCTATCATCTAAGAAATATCAGGTATAATTTATGAACAGGAACAATGCTTTCCCAAAGTTAGAAACAAGTGAAAGCAATGCTCTTATTTGTGCCGTCAACAAGAAACAAAGAATTGGAGGCTGATTTTGCTTGTTTGAGCAAGTAAAAAATGCTAGATAACTATTAATAATAACCATTATCTCACTGCAGTGGCAACAGTTCTCATCCCGTGCCCATAAAACAGGATTTTATTTTTGATTAAATCACCAAAAGTATCTTGCTTTTCCTTTTAAGGACAAACTCATGTTTCAGGTCTGTACTGAATCGTCCAAGATAATAGGAATAACATGTGAAATGCGATATTGGGAATATTTTCCATTAAATTGTTGCGTGTGCCCACAGCTGGATAAGCCAAAGGCTCATTCAGGTGCAGCTGGTAAAGACCATGTTTACCTCCCAGCCATCAACAACAAAACAGCAAGAGCTGCAAGTCTTAATTCAATCCGAGGGGCTCTGAGTCAGTCCTGTCCTTACCTTTACGACAAGCGTAGAGGATCTTTCTCTTCAGTTGGCTCGCAGAGGACTGGAGATCACTCTAAAAAACAGGTAATCTGACATGAAACATCTGTTTCATTTTGAGCGAACATGAATCAGCCTCTTCAGTGAAATATCTTTTTACAGTCACTCCTTCTTGCCCTCGCCACCTTCTTCTTCTCTTCCTTTCAGAGCAACCTAAGGGCGCTAAGAGAAGCGAAGAAGTCCAACGTCACTGTGATAATGACGTACCTAGGACAAGGCCGTGCGGGGTCACGGTTGGGGTCAACTCAAGAGGAACTGAAGGTGCTCCAGCAGATCAATGGAGGGGAGAATATCTGTGTCTTCAAGGGCTTGGTGACTCCAGGAGGTATGACCTGGGAAATTTGAGGCTCTAACACTAGAAAATCCATGAATCTAGACAACTGGGCATTGACATTTTAAAAATAACACTGAAAATGCAATTTCCTTAACATTCTGTCTTTAAATGCCAATTCCAAGTCAACTTGGAAAAATAAAGAGAAGTTTGACATATCTCTTTTAGTGCCAGAACAATGGGCTACAGGGCGTTGGTACCTAGAAGTGTTAATTCCTTTCCCTCTCCTCCTCCGTTGCACTATTCAAAAAGTCAACTTCAAAACTATTTTCACACACGCTCATCTGCCCACTGAGCAACACAGTAATGAGGATGATGAAGGCTTTAGCATAAAAGAGAAGTGGGAGTAAATCGGCGCTGAAAACAAACATTTAGAGTAGACAGCTGGAGTGTGACCTGGTGGGCTTCCTTCAAATAATTATACCCGTTATACAAAAACTAAAATCGGCAATATAAAAGACAGTTTATTTGTTTTTTTTGCGACTTGAACATGTTGACACACATTGTGTGCAGCCATCACTCCAGGAAGTCAAAGTGTCAGGCAGAAATTCAACTAAACTGTGTGTGTGGTTTCCTCACAAAAACCTCTGACGTCGTATATGAGTGTGGTTTAGAGGAATAAGATGAGAGAGGAGACAGTGCTGCGTAAAAGCACATTCCTAGCATTCGACAAAGGATTACTGGACTTGATGAAGTTTTTATAGTTGTTTTTTTTTACATTTAGCTAGTTACAATCATACTTATTATTGCCTGTTTGTGTTTTACCCTCTTTTGCACTCTCAAATTTATACCACATAGATTCATAACATTGGCTGCAGTGGCCTGGCACTTCTGAATGTAACTTGGCCACAGAATGGGGTTCACTAAAAAGGCTTTCTAGTGCTCAACTATAAAATAACGTGACATCAGCCATTTGCTGGATGCTTTCATCCAAAGTTTCTCACATTACCATGAGCACCTACATTGTTATCATGGGTGGCCCCAGGGGGAATCAAACCCCCAATCTGGCCATGTTAGTGCCATGCTTTACCTGTTGAGCATCACAGCAGCAACCAAACAACCATGCTAAAACCATTAGAGCAACATTACTGTCTTCCATTCTCAAACCTTTCAGAATAACGTTTCCCTTGTATCCACGGTGTCCCACAGAGCAGTTCCAGTTTGTCTCACAGAGACACCGGGGTTACCCCTTCAGTGCTACCATGTATGTGAATGGTATCATGGCGGCCAGAATCAGCTCCTGCTGCGAGTACCGGTACGCTCCAGGCTTCCAACAGGGAAAGACGAGCTGCTTCAGACTGACTTGGCTGGCCGGTGGAATGCCCTGTTACAGGTCAGACTTCAAACTCTGTGACAGTGACACCATAGCATAACATTTCAAATTAGTTTCAGTCAAAACAGATACATGAATGGGCATCCTTTTCTATAAAAAGATAAATTGGGATAAATTGTGGATCAACAGAGAAAAAAGATCCATATTACATGACATTAGGAAATGACGTCACCATGTTCTTAGTGGTGGGCTATATTGTGGAAGGAATATGAATCATGATGAAAGTGTATTTTTCATCTTTTTCAGATGTACAAGTCTTCGAAACAAATACAACTCCTGCCAGCACCTGAACAATGGCACAAAGGAGAACTTAATTCTCCCTTTAGAACAGAGCCCTGGCAACGGTATAAAGCCTGGAAATGAGGGTCTCAATTTTCCATTACTTCCCTAAACTTATCATCAATATTGCTTTTGACAAAAAGCCCAATCTCTGTTTTCAAAGGACTATTTTGAAGACAAAATACCACACAAAGAATTTTCAATTTACCTCTAATATCTTCTACGCAGGCATCATTGAATCATGTCCATCATCTCCTCTGTTCATACCATCCCAACCAGAGAAGAAATCAGTGAGGAGAACAAGGAAACACCTCAAGGAAGGTAACAGTCGATCCACAGACAGCGAAGACCCCGCTGTCGTTGGGGTTAAAGACACCTCCAAGCCCAAACGACGCAAGGGTCAATCTAAACAGAAAGAGAACAAGGGCAAGAAGGCTGGAAATAGCAGAGGAGAAGAAGGACAGGACAGCAAGGGCTCCGAAGTGACGCCGAGGTCAACGGTGACCGGTAAATGTGAAGACCAAGCATCACCTGCCAAACGGGACCAAACACACCAGAAAACGTCCAATCAGGTCAAGACACCACAGAGAGACCACCAGGAATTCAATAAGACAACCAAAGTTCTCGGTGAGCACAGCTGCACTCATTTTACCTGCTGGTTCATTCAGTCCTGTGAGAGAAGATAGACTTTCAAGTGGAGATACAGATGACCTCCTGTCCATCTGTATATGTGGTGTTTCCATTTCTGTTCTTTGTGTGTTCTTTGGAAAAGAGTGTTTCTTTTTAAAGATTCATTGCAGGATGAGGAAACACTGACTAAGCAGAATGGAGAGAAAAAGAAGGAGCTGGGATCAAATGAGAAAAGCAGAGGTGGGGAAAGACTGAAGGACTTCTATGAAGAATGTGTGGAAATGAGTGCTGCGTTGGAGGAGGGCCCGAACAAACACAACTGGTTCAAGGCAAACAGTGAGTAAAGAAACCACAGCACAGTAGGAACGACCTGGAATCCCCCTGAGTGTTGTAACTGATTTACACAATACATTTAAGCAGTAAGTGTAATTTACAAAGATAGTAGTGCATTGAACAATGTCTCATTGGAAAAAGATTACGTGTGTGAGAAGTGCTGCAGATATTATTCACACACACACACACACACACACGCACACACACACGCCTGCACACATGGATCTCACTAAATCTACTTTCTCTTTTGTACATGAAGCTCAAACAGAATTTTAAAACGTTATGGATTTACTCTTCACATTTTCACACGAACAGTGGGTATCAACTTCAATGAAGTCAGTGAGAGACTTTCTGTCAGTTGAGTTGTGCCTGAGCCCTCATCTCTGTCTCTGCATGCCAAGTCCTGGAGAGGTGCCGTCTCCAGAAGAGGCTGTCATCAGGTCCCAAAGCTGCAGGCTCAGATGTGGAGCTGAGCGAGGAGAGTGACACCGTCATGCAGCCTGATGGAGAGCCAGGAGAACAGGACACAGCCAGCCAGACCGCCAGCAAAGATGAGCCTGTCAAAGAAGAAGACCTACAGGCACAGGTGGGGGTAAAACACAAATTATTACAGAAAATCTGTATTTGTATTTGGATAAAACTCAGTGGAAAAGGGCCTTGACATAACAAGTCCCCATAATGGTATAAAGCAGAGTACATTCGTTTGATGTAATAACCTCCAATTAATATAATAAACCATTGACGCAATTTGCAGCTAATGGTGTTATAGTCCTGTTAAACTAATACATTTCCCATTAATATAATAAAAGGTAGCTATTATTAACATAGCAACTTTTTTCCTGTCAAAATTATAATGATTACATTATTAGGTTTTATTGGCTTAATGGGAAAGTTGAAATTTTCAGTTTCAACTAAACTGTCACTGAAATAATGGTCCAAATTCAACACACAAATCTCCTCCATGCACTTTTGGTTGTTACGGAGCTACATTTTAAAAAGGGATGAAAATGTATAGAAGAGGTCTTTGGTGATCTTTGCAAATTGTTTATATTGCCAGTCAGAGTGTCTTAACCCTCTAGTGTTTCATACATAAATCCCAATAATGTAGTAATTATTACATTAATAGGAAATGAAAAGTAGTTAACTATTATTACAATGATGGGAAATGTGTTATGTTTAACAGGATTACTACACTATTAGCTGGAAATTGTTATTACATGAATGATTTATTATATTATTGTGAAGTTATTAGGTTAAACACCATCTTTTTCTGATGCAGTGTTGAAAAAAGAGAAAAATAAAAGTTGATTTTGTCAAAGCCCAAATGGCTCCACAATCCCAGAATCATTCAGTTATAGCAGTTATAACAATTGGCAAATGACTGTTTTGGGACAAGGCAGGCGTTTTGGCTCAGTCTCACCCATCGTGATGAAAATGCTTCCAGCAGTGCCTGAAAAATTCCTCAAGGTCTAGCAAAGTGGCACACTGGATGTGGCCAGCAGCCAGACCATATGTCTCCCTGGACTCTGACCCTGTCTCGTTGCCTAGCAAACCTCCAGCACCTGTTCCGGTCACGCCTCACATTTTGGAGCTATGCTGCTCTCACACACAAACAGTAAATACCTTTACAATACTGTATTCTCAGGGTAGTTACAAAATGTTTTTTTATGACTGTGCCACAAAGTGGATTTTCTGTATCTCACCAATGCCAATGTGATGGAAAGCAACTGCCTGGCTACTGAGGTGATTTGGAAGTCAGATGAGACGTTTCCATTTGTAGTACATCTTCCAGGTACTTTCACATCTTAATGTGCAAAACTATTCTCCTCCAGGAATAGAATAGGAGCTATGAAACTAAAACGTTGCTGTTGTCATGTGAAAACCTTGCAACTCCAATTTTGGTGATTTTCATCTTTTAACTTCCACTGAAGGATTCCATGCTGAGAAAACTCTACCACCCTTGGTCTTATGAAACCCTTTCAAAACCCATTGGAAAAAGTCTAAAATGCACAATGATCAAGCTAAAAACAAGGCTGGTTTTCCAGAAAAGATGACATTTTGGAGATACAAAGTTTTCACTCGACATCGAAGACATGAAACTACATTTACTGATATCTTTCACCTCCCAAAACCAAACAATACTCATGAAATGATCTCCTTTATATATGATGCACATTTCAAATGCCTCCATGATTATCTCTTGGATTGTCATTGTAGCTCGACGCCATGATGATGGTGCTGACCACGTCCGACGAGGTGGAGCAGCTGGTTCTGAGGAACACGGACCTGACAGACGACCTTTTGCTGAGTCTGGCAGGAGCGTTAAAGAGCAGCCTGTCTGAGGTCACGCTGCTCAACCTCAATCTGAACCTCATTGGCCCATATGGTGCTCTCATCCTCCTAGATCTGTTGAGAGCGAAGCCTCAGGTCAAAGGCTTACAGTGAGTCATGGCTCCTTAGTGGTCTGAGTAGAAATCTGAATCAGAAGAACAGTCAGAATCAGAAACAGATTAAAGGGGAATCCCAGCTATTCACATTTTTTAAACATTTAAACATTTTCAAACATGAATTAGAAGGTAGTCTGCTCATCTCTCCTGATTTCCCCTTGAGACTCTTGATGTGTGTCCTCCCATGGTGTTATTTCTCTTGATTTTCTCCCACATTTTGATCAAATTTTGAAACGTGTTCATTTACTTTATTTGTATGTCTGAATTGTATATCTTTCAACGGTGCTTCAATCTTTGAAGTGAACTATTCAAAGAAGAAGCAAAATAAATCTCCATGGTTAACGCTCCCTTCTTTCTGCAGCTTGTTCGGAAACAAACTGCGTGACCATGGAGTTCTGACCCTGTTGAATGGAATTGCAGAGCTGCAGGAGCAAACAGCAAGAGCTGCCGCCGCCCAACAGACAATGCTCTTCCCATCAGAACAAAACATGATTCCGCACCCAGCAGTAACTAACCTCCCCACTACATGGGGCTCCTTCAAGGTTTTCACACTCTTGGAACTGGATGTTGGAGGAAATGGCTTGAGCAGTGATGGGCTTAAGGTGTTAGCATCATATATGAGGAATCACTCTTATCTGCTGTACTTGGGGCTGGCGCAGACTAGCGGCGCTGACCTGGCAGCGTGGAAGGAACTTTTCGACAGCATCAAAGGAAACAGCTCACTGGCTCAAATCATTCTGGATGAGAGCAACTTGGGAGACCCAGGAGTCAGGCTGTTGGCTGACATGCTGAAGGTGAATGTGAGTCTGAGGCAGGTGGATCTGGACAGGAATGGCATCAGCGACGTGGGAGGAAATGATATCATGGGGGCGTTGCTTTGCAGGACGCAGTTTCCGCTGAGGCATCTGAGTCTTCAGGAGAATAACATCAGTGCGGGACTTGTGAGCAGGATACAGGAGGAGGTGAAATATAACTGAAACAAATACTGCAGAAATGGAACTCACACACGCACAAACCACCTGAACATAAAATAGAAAACAAAGTGAACGCTGAGGGGAAAAGTTGCATGCTGAGCATCGTATCATGAGATTTTTCTGTTTACATTTTGAGGCTAGAGAGGGAAAATCTGACTTCTTGTTTGACCTTCAAACACATGCACAAAGGTCTCTTCCTTCCTATGGCTGTGTGGCTACGGTAATACAGTATCCTTACACAGTTCAGCCCAGGCAGCGTGGGAGTCGTGTTTGATTCAGGCTGCACTGTGGTCTGGATGCATTTTCACAGAGAGCTCTGTGAACTAAGCCTTTCTTCCTTGTGGTGAGGTTAGAAGTGTACCTTGATTTTTTTCTTCCCACCAACGTTACCCACATGACTCCATACCTCCTACCTTGCTAAAATTGATTCTAACTCAGTGTTCAGTGATCGCTGTGTCAGTTTGTTTGATAAATTGCCGCCTTTCTTGACAAAACACCCTGCAGTGATTCATCCCACCCACAGTATTTACAGGTCATGGACGACTTACCCAAAAGTTTTTTTTTTTCCCTCTGTGTTTCAAAAGCTCTCAGTGGATCACCACCTCCACTTCTGCAAATCAAAAGAGAAATTATTTGCAACCAAACCACGCCATGTCAAGTACCCTCATTTTGGTGTTCTTGTCTGTTCATGCATTAGACAGAGCTCCCATTGAGAATCTGAGCACGGGAAAACAGAAAACTAGGACAACTGCATCTGAATTTCAGGGCTGTCATCTCATTGTTCTATCAACGCCGGCATTCTGAGAATAACTGTAGCTGTGATCAAAGCTTGTCAGAGTGGTAATTATCTCCTCCTCTCAGGGCTGCCAGTAGTGATTCTGCTGAAACCAATCCCTCCACATTTCATCTGTAGTCTTGTGGATTCCTTTCTGTGGAACCTCGACAAAGATACTCTCTCCGAAGCGCTGGGAGGATGACAGACAAATGAGACCGGCGCACCTGAAGATTACATCTACAGACTCGGAGATTTCAGCTATCAAAGTACCCTGCCTTGCCGTATCACATTGAATAAGCTTATGTTTGTGGTGTTGTGATGGTTTACATTTGAATCTCTGCACACAGCTGTGTCCATATTGGATATTGTTCTGGCGAAGATATTCTACTTAGCGCCTCTTATTGTGTAGGTTCAATTCTGCTTAGCATCTTATGTCTTTTATGAGAGACAGGTAAGATTATGTTACAAGTTATGAGCACTAAAAAGAGTCCATAAAATACAAAACGTTCTGGCATCAACAGTAAGATTCTTTCTTTCTTGTTTTAACCGTTGATGTTCTAAGATCTTAAAAACCACGTGTGCAGTAGATTGAATACAGAACAAAGTGGTACACCATCATGCCTGGTTGAGCTTAAGCTGGCAAACAAGAGCCGTACTGTAATTCACTGCCTCCTACGATAAGGCCCTCATGCTTCTCGGTTACAAATGAACTCAGATCAGTGACCCTATTGTCTGTCTGCTAATGTTATCTTAATCTGGCCTGGAACAAATGCCAGTGTTACAAGGCTCTTTCAACCGGTCCTCCAAAAACCAGACCTTCAATCACAGAGCCTCAATCTTAAAGGAATTTGAGAAAGAGTTTCCCTTTTCAGTGCTTTATAGGTGACTACTGCACCGTATCTCTAGGCAGTGTAGCTACTTGGTAATCATAGCATGTAGTATGAAAAGTGGAATATTTTTGGGAATTGAGTTTCTGGACTCTGACTTACGGCACAATAAAAAAAAAAATGAATTGAACAATGGTTGCTAGTCTCAAGGGAAGTTCAATGATTCAAACTTCCGCTAAGTTTCCCGCAATGTGATGCAACTTATTTCCACTTTAAAGACATAAATATAAATATAAAGGGTCGAGGTCTGTTCGCGGGACCATTATCTTTTGATGTCCTTAGTAAACACGTCTCTCTGGACCCAGACATTTGGACATGAGGTCAGGTAGGCGAAACTTGAACCCATTTTTTTGTGTTTTTATGTCTGCCGAGTCGATTTTTAAATTGATTTGTGCATAAAACATATCATTCAAAAAAAGACTTCTGGGGGTGTCTGGGACAAAACAGCCTTTATTCAGTCAGTCAGGGCAAGGTTGTGTTTTAATGCGTGTCCAAACAGAGCACACCAGTTCACTGAGGCTCCCTTATTGCGTCATTTCCACCACCACCAAAATGAACACCAAAGTCCCAGGGACAGACTGTACCCATTTTGAGGATCCGTGCTGTAAGAACAATCTTAGTCTGTGTATGACATGAAGGAGTGGACGGACAGTGGGGACTGTGTGTGTGTGTGTGTGTGTGTGTACAGTGAACCTTCTTTTCCCCCTACATTTAGAAATGAAGGTGATGTGTTTGTGTGGTTACGGTGGACCTGTGTTGGAACAGCAGACCTTCTGTTTCTGTACTGACCCGTGTGTACACACCAATTTGTTTTGTCTGGTCTGCCCAAATCTGGTACAGCTTGACCAATGGAGGTTGTTTGCTTTTAAATTCAAAATATTTTTTAAAGAGGAGGCATGGTGCAAACCCTGAAACATTGCCTGGTTTTGTGGTTGGCTGATTATGATCACTGTGTTTGAACGATTCCGCTGTGACTCTGAAAAACTAATCAGCTTTTTGTGGAAAGAAAAAGAGAAGAAAAACCATGAGGTGTTCTTGATGCAGTTCAGATCATCTGCACCATCATCTTTGTCTCCGTCTTCTCAACTCAACTGGTGAGTAAATGCCGAGAAGTGAAGAGGAAGTTTATGTTGGCCCATACGTGGAGGATGGATGTGAAAAGGCCTGGCTGAGGATGAGAGTAAAGAGGATGAGAGTAAAGGTTTCTAGATTTGTGAGATGTAGCACTGCGGTGAGATCTCTTTGTGGGGCCCGGCGGCTCACCGTAACGGCTCCCCTTTGGCTCGTCCAGAACGGAGGAGCGATTTATAGATTGGATACTGCTTTGATGATGACGCATGAAAACGAAAGCAAATAGATATCATCAGTCATAAATTCACTTGAAATGTGAAAGGAATGTCGTAGAGGTTTTCATTTTTCTAGGCACTACACACACAAGTTCTCTGTCTAAAGTCAGAGTTCACTTCACCATACAACATATACTGCACATAATACATTCAAGTACACATACATTCAAGCTCTAAAAGTCTTTTCATTAGGGTTTGACTGATATGGACTTTTGAAAGCAGATACCGATAATTGTTTTTTTTTATTTGTTTGAATTCATTTATTTTTGGATTGAAGCTGCTGATACCCAATATCTTTACATTTCATGACAAACCTTGACAAGGATTCGGTGTCACGTCTATTCAATGGTCGGGGAAACTGGAATATACATTATAAAATATATATAATATACACATAACATTTCATTGCAGGTTTTACAGGCTGTGTTTATGTAGCTCTGGTCAGGGAGGAACTTCATTCATAATGGAGGTGGATGGCATGAATGGCCGTTATCTGATATATAATAAAATATCGGCCCAATATATCAGTCTAACCCCGCTGTCAGAACATAGCAAATTCTGTTTTTTTGAGTCTGCACTCTGTCTTGTCACTTTTACTATGAGACGCAGCCTTGTGATCATGGTGAATGGAAATTTTGACTGTCCGTTCCTTGAACAATGGCTCATGCTGCTGTTTGACATTTGGCAGAAAGAGCAGCTTTTCAATATGGATCATTCATCAGTGGTTTGATCCTCCACTCAAATGTCACCACAACAATGCCTCTGACTTGGCAACAGTGTCTGTCTTTCTGTAACTGCACGGGGTAAGGAACTGGTAGTAATTATCACATCTAATGTGGCCTTCCAGAATGGTCACACTTTGCAATAATTTTTTTTGTCTTTTCAATTTACTATTATTATTAGTAGTAGTAGTAGAAGCAGTACTAGTAGTAGTAGTATGACTTTGAAAAGAAGGAAATGAGAATCTTAGTTTACCACAACACTTGGTTGGAAATTCATCTGCTTTAAGTGCTCAGAGTTGTGATATATAGAAATGATGTAAAAGAGGAATGCCTGTCTTCAACCGCTGCAGCATAGAGCTGTGCTTCACATGACTGACAGAAATAACACACCTGTGTCCACAAGCAAATATCAAATGCATGTAATTAAGAGCAACTTGACCCCAAAACATGTCAGTGGAACATGGGGATAAAAAAAACACAGACTCAATCAATCTGTAGAGTCGTCATTTACAAAAACCCTAATATGAAGTCATTGTTAAAAATAGCTATTGGTAATGTACCTTGCACTTCTGGGCCCATTTTGTTGTTTGGTGGTGTATTTTTATTAGATAACTGGCCAAATGTAGACAACGTAATGTCATGTTGAGGTATTTCCAGTACAGCTATAATGGAGTTGCAGGAAAAAAATTACACAATATAAAACATCAGCGGTTCATGGCAGGTTTTGATGTCAGTCCCTCAGAATAAAAGGGCTTCTTTCAAAGGGCCATTTTGTGTTCAAGAATCATACAAGGAGAAATCCATCATAGAAGAGGAAGAGATACCAATTTCTCCACAAATAGTAGCTTCAATAGACCAGAATGCAATGCAGCCAGAAGACGTGTTTTGAGTAAGGGGCGCGACTCACTTTTCTCAGATAGAAAATCTCTCTTTTGCTCTTTCTATGTTATCACTGTTGCTCTCTCTTCCTACATGTTTAGCCCACAACTGAATGAAACAAGTTTACACCCCTTCTCTGGGGCTTGTCTAAAGGCATTCTGGGAAATGTAGGAAATCACTAACTGAAGTAGAAGTAGATGAGGCAGGTTAGGGAAAGTGGTATACAACAAAAAAGGAAATTGCAATACTTTACCAGAACTCCTGGAATACACTGAAAACCACAGATGGATCAGATATAACAGTGTAAGAGTATCCGAGGGTGAAACTTTCCTTTAAAATCTGCAGGCTGCATTCAGACTGGGAAGACCTTCAGCACAGCTAATTCAATCTGCAGTATATGGATCTTCTCAAACCTTCATGACAACTTGATTCAATCTTCTTGGTGATGGTCTCATTTGTTTTCACGGTAAATAAACCCATGTCTCAAAATGAATGTGGTAAAGATTTATTGTTATTAAATGTGACAGGTAGCACCTTTAATATTTCCTTGTGTAAAACATTAAAAAATATATGAATCAATCAATCCATTCATTCATTCATTTGTGTATTTTATTCACTTGAGTTTATAGTATAGTCAGTTGAGGTCAGTAACTGTCATGGCCCAGGGACCAGTTAAACCTATTAAGAACATTTTAAAAGATTTGTGGTTTCATCTGGAAACAGCAGTATATTAACAACGCTACTGGAATATCACTCCAAATTTGGAGTCCCCTAACTCAAATGAATTGAAATATCCTCTAAAGTTCCTGTTTTAATGTATGGAATGGGTAAACAGAGCACCGGGCATGGTCTTATTAGATCCAGCTGTGTCTGGACAGAGGTTGCAGCATTCAGCTGGCCCCAATTCCCCAAGACATGGGAGTAAAACAAAAGACCCTGTGTTTGTCATACAAGATTTTCCATGACTAGAGCATGACATGAAAGGATATGTGCACTGTTTTCTTATCTCAGATTTTTGGGGCCCATTGTAAAAGTAGGGGGCCTAGATGATCAGAATACCCTCAGGGTCTTTTGGTATTAAACTAATCTCAGAAATTACAGCTGAATAAATCACCACAACACTTTAGCGTGCTTAACCAAATGTTGCTCATAAATTGTGTGACTGCTCTATTAAGTGAAGATGATTCATATGGATATGGTATAGGGATCCTGGCTACATTGACACTGTCTGTCTGCAGGAAAATCCTCCAATTTCCTGTAGACAGTGAACTTCTAATATCAATTGTAATGTCAGGGTATAAAGGCCAGCTGACTTCTATTACCCGCCACTGGTCTGGAATAAAAACAGTCGCAGAGCCTATCCACACCTGTCAATGGTTATAGATGGGGGCCAGGATGGCAGTCATATGTGATGAGTGGAAGAAAATCAACTCATAAAACACTAATAGAGACTGGCCTCCGGATCTTTCTCTTAAAAACAAATAGTTTCACTGTATAATTTCTCCTTCCACCAGAACTCATTCATGGTTTCCATGAAACGGGCTTTTGGCAAATTATGGACCCAAGAGAGAATGGAAGGTCTTTGCTTGCCTTGGACCGAAACTCTTGTTGAACTGCTGTCAGGTAGGAAATCTGCAATAATACTGCACTGCTCTTGCCTCCAGGCACAGTGTCCCACAGGCCATTGGCTCCCAAACATTTTCATGTAAAGGACTCCCAATCTGAGGAGTTTTAGACCGCAGACCCCCATTTGTCCCAAGGAACCATATCAGGAAAGTTTTCAGTTTTCAGATATGATTTGTAACAGAATTATATAGCTGTCGATACTGTTGGTGGGAAGGTAAGCCCAGTGAACTGTCTCACCCTTATACATTCTGTCATTGTGCTGACTTATAGAATCAAAGAATAGAAAAATTTATTTATTCCTCATTTTGCTGGGGACCCTGTAGAACATTCCCAAGGGCCCCTGGCGGTCCACAGACCCCAGTTTGGGGGCTGCTGCCATAGGCTACTGCAAAAATCATTACAAACCCCATGTTGTGCACATTCAACTCATCGCTCCAGAAAGGAGATTCTTCTGGGCTCTTCCAGAGGCTGTGAGGACATTGCCTCTCGTCTGTGAACGTGTGGTAACAAAAGCTAACATCCGACATAGCTCCGACAGGTACATGGGAAGTGCTCTTTCAAGGTGGTGTGCTCCCTTCCTGGCCCTGCGAGGATGAACTGTGAGGGGCTCTGTGTGAGGAGGAGGGATCCAGTTGCAGGCAGCTGAATCGGTGCTCTGTTGGGTCTCCCCTGGACACTGTCATAGCGTGTTTGCTGAAGGCGGGTCAATGAGGACTTTCTTTGGCAGAGGAATTTCACAGCACACGACAGCACACCCTAGAACCAGTGCAGCCCTTCAACCCGGCTCCCACTCAGACAAGAGCGGAAGTGGGATGAAGAAGGAGGAGGTAAACGGAGGCTGTCACAAAAAAATGGTTGAAATTTCACTTAATGGACTAGTTATTCATTATATTTATTCTTTCAAAGCAAAATCACCCATGTATAATATTCTGTTTTGGAGCAACTTGACCTAGGCAGAGCATTGCAAGCAGTGGTGCATCTGTCCAGACCTCTTTCGAGGCTCCATAAACTGGCAGATGTTCGCTGCACCTCATTCTCAGGCTCTCCTACAGGATGTCTACTACAATCCCATTGGAACACATGTTAGTCTGTGCTTAGACAGCATTTCTGCCGTGGACCAGCCAGGCATAGTGATGTTAACACGTGCAATTTGAGAGGGTCCTGCTTTCTAAGACACACCTTCAACGAAGCGCCCCTCTTTTCTCCTCTCCTCGTTACACCATC
Organism: Monocentris japonica; assembly: GCA_900323365.1. Lineage (NCBI taxonomy): Eukaryota > Metazoa > Chordata > Actinopteri > Trachichthyiformes > Monocentridae > Monocentris > Monocentris japonica. The sequence goes on along the minus strand of OOFE01000648.1, from coordinate 21,150 downwards.
ATACAAATTTGTTTCCCTCGATGTCAGCTGAGGGCGACAGAGGGAGGTGTTCCCCGTTCCCGGTTCTCAAGATTTCCCTCACTCCACAATAAACTTGCACTTTGGGAAGTCGACACACATACACGCACACACACACACACACACACACACACTCACACTCACACACGCCGCGGTCGTCATCTGTCCTTCTACTGCTCCCGTGAAGCGGACTGGACTGTGTCTTGACCTTCGCCGTGCTTTTCCCCAAAACGCGCGTAAACGAGGCGCACAGGTGGAGCTCTCCAGAGCGTCTTTTTCAATCTGGTGCCATCTCCTGAAGGAAGACAAGCCGTGACGAGACCATGCCAGAAAGCAGCCTTTTCATTGTGATGTCTTGCCGTGCTTGATTTTTTTGTGTTGTTGTTGTTGTTGTTTTAAAACTTCCTGTCAGTCTTCACTCCTTGCGGTATCCCCAAGGAACACCTGGAATGGAAAAACTTTGCGCAAATCTGCCACGTCTGGACTGTAGTAAAAACTCTCAAGAAAGAATGAAGTAACCGCTATGGAGCCGGACAATGCCCCGGACTCCAAACTCAAAACAGCTGGAGTCGGGGGGTGAGTTGCTAAACAAATAGCTTTCCTCTCTTTTCTGTTATGGGTTACCGGGTTCATGAGGAGCTCGTTCAATGCGCTGGGGTGGCACCACCTGAACACTCATCTGTGAATCAATGCATGACTGTTGTATTCGTTCAACATTAAGTAGGCTTAAAGCTTGCTGCAGAATAGTGTGTGCAGTGTTGCAAAATATACTGAGGGATATCATGATATTTTGAAAGTCTGATTCTAAAAATTTGGACATTGTTCTTTAATTGGCTACATGATTGCTTATGGGAGCACTTCATCAGACATTTGAGTTTGGAGGAAGCCTGTGTAGTGTACTCTACTGTACTTGAAGTTGTGTCTTGCAGCTTGTATCAGAGTGAACTGCCAATGATCTGGGACTGATTTGAGGGATGATGTATGAGAGGAGGAGAAAATCCTCTCCTTCTTCTCCTCCTTCTTTTCTCTCCTCCCTACTATGCATCTCACTCTGTTGGTTGGCCAGTCAGCCAAAATGGGAGGGGAAACAAAACTCAAATTGTTGCATCATATAAATGTACTGTACATCCCTGAGACTAGGTCACAAACTGCACTCCCGCTTTTATTTCTGATGATGTGAGTGTAGTGTGATTGTAGTGTGAGAGCAGCAAACGAGACGCATGGGGGAAGAAAATTCAAGGTTGAGTATCACAGTTTCAACCAAAGGTCAATGTGTCTGTGGTTGACTGGTGGTTTTCAGTGGCTCTCTGGTATTTCTGGGTGCTGGAGGAGCAATCAGTGTCTCCAAACCCCTGGCACAAGTGAGAAGGATTTAGGGTCACTGGGAGGCCTCACCATGTAAGGAAAACCACAAAAGTAAACGGTTTTCACAGATGATGGCCATGTTGCTTTGCCTTAACCACTGGCTATGGCACTTGTCACCAAGCTGAGATAGCACTGCCATTTAAACTATTGGCCTGGACCACATCAAAGAAGAGAAAGCTAGGCTGCACTGTATTCTGAGTGCATCAAAAGAGCCTCATCTTTTGGCTGTATGCTGATAGATAAATATATAAAATATATTCTATATACAATCCAACCCTAATCATCTTGTGTCACTGTTAGCCAAGTGATGTTTTTTTTGTGATGATTTCAGATGTTTATCTTTCATTTAGAAATGGAGATTTTCCTTTCCTTTCATGGTGAGGTGTTGCATGCTTTTGGAGGGTCTTCAGACACAGCCCAAGGGAAGCACTACCTAGCCTAGCCAACCTCCTTAGAACTAGCTTATCTGGTCTGGTGACAAGATAAGAAAATGCTCATTGACTTGAAACAGATGTAGGGGCTTTGAGCAAAGCAGAGCTGCTGCCAGTGCCGCTTCTGCTTTAAGTCATTCTGCAGTAGATCTGACCACTGTGGAAGGTGTGGAAACAGGAAGTTGGGAGGTTATACTAGTATATGAGCTGGTGTTAGAGTTTACTTATTTGCAGGTTGTTTCATGTTTAGTATGCCCATTGCCATTTAATGTTCACATGCCATACGTGATATCCACATAGTGTTAACAAATACGCATCTGGCACTTCCAGGTCTCTTTCTCGGTTTTCTGAAGACATACAGTACATAATTTAGTTATTTTTCTTATAGGTTGTAGTTAGCTATGTTAGCTGTGTCTGCTTTAGCCATATTATCGGTGTTAGCTGAAACTCACATTAGCTTCCATGTTAACTGAATGCCACTTAACTTTTATAGTTGACTAAACCTATTAATATTTAGCCATCCATCTAGGATAGATAGAATGGCTAAAGCAGACATAATTAAGTTCCTCTTCACTACAGCATTATCTACTTTCTTGTGACAGCGTGTCTTCTGAAAACACAGTGATGATTCGATGGCTGCCAGTCTTTCCCAATTCCAATGTGAATCAGGATCCGGCCAGCAGTAGGACATAGCTAGCGGTCAGTAAGACCCCGGAAGTGCCTGATGTGTAGTTGTTTACACTACATCAGTTTCACATATGCATTCGGCTTGTAATATGTTTTGTGAATCCTGACAAAAAATCTGTACAAATTCACAATTTGTCATTGAAGAGCAGGGATTTACTACTGTGAGCCTTGATTGTTTGCATTTGTTAGTGTTTTGTCAACCTTTTCTGTTTCCCACAGGAGAGTTCTGATTCTTTGGACTATACTCTGTTGCACCTGCTCTCTAAGACTTGCACAAGCACAAGGTGAGTAACATTAGAACAAGTATGGGTTTATCTTGTTTTGTTTTGATTTATAGGAGGTTACAGTGACACACAGGTACACAGAAGGGGTGAAATAAATAAGTAAGCTAGCCACCCCAATATGGGCCCCTTGCTGTACACATGTTCATGTTTGTCGAAGATATCCAGGGATTTACTATGACTGACGTTGATCAGCATTTACCTCCCCGCCCCCTCCAGCTTGGTCAGCTGTAACTCTTTCAGCATTGCTGTTTGATCTATCTAGGCCAGAAAACTTGGACTCAGAATGCTTACTCTTCCCTGGGAGAGGTAGTAAGTCTTTGCTGGAGATGGCTTCTTCTTTGTCTGCTTTATCCTCCTCTGGAAGTGGGTGTTGTGTACTGAACACTTGAACTGAATTAGCTGGAAGCCTTGGACATCCCTCAGAATATGGCTTCCTTCCCATGGCTTCATTTTTTGAGGAATTTGAGGATGGGGGATTTTAAAGAGGATGTTTGAACTAGAGCATTGAATTTTGCTGTCACTGCATCCTGTGTCTTGCATATGGTTTATAGCATCCCTTACTTACATGGTGCTGGCTGACATGATGTCGGAAAGAAGGGTTAGGTAATATTTTACTTTACAATGGCCATAGTCCAGTGTATTGAGCTATGAAAAGTTATTGTAAGTACACAATAATACTTCCTAAGTGCTTAATAAAAAATCCCTAAAACATAATTTGCTTACAAGGGTGTAATAACAAGTACCTACACAGTATTATTGCATTCCTTCAACACTTTCCATGGTTTAATATAAACAAGGCTATTGAAAAGTGTTACCAAGGGTTACAGTAACTTTGTGTTGATGAAGGGGTGAAATAAAGTTTAGGAAAGTATTGTCTGAAACCTCACTTTATTGAGTTTATTTTTACAGGGACAGTGCACATTATAAACGTGCCAGTATCAACCAGCCAGCTAGTTTTCAACTGAAAGTTTCCCTGGGCATGATGTTAAAAACTATTGAAATGACAATAAAAAGAACAAGTGCAGGTTAAAGCCTCATGAAGAAGCCAGACACTGAGACAGATAACACCCATGACATTCAGACAAACCATAACAAAAAATACACTGAGACATTCAGGCAAAAAACAAAAATCTATGCAATACACTCAAAGCAACATGAATTTGCCGGGCACGGATGCAGACAAGACATAGCAGCAGATACACTGAAGCAGACAGACACATTAAAATTTACGTGGATTAAAATAACAGCAGACAACAAAGCAACAAGTAGGCAAACTATGCAGAGCCACTACATAAAAAGAGTGAGACAAAAACGACAATAGACAAAACAGACCGTAGTAGCATTGGGATTAGGAAACTAGGACTGAGGATTGTGTTCACACACCTAATTGAGCCAGATGTTTTATTTGTGTTTTAACATTGGCAAAGTGTTCCAGACATGAAAGGCTTTAACTGAGAAAACAGGGCAGACCATGTGGATCTGCTGCTCGTAGTTTTCTGTTTAATAAAAGCACTAAGTGATGGAGGAGCCCTGCTATGAAGTAGCTTGAGCGGGAGACATGCAACTGAGAAGTTAATAGCATATTCCCATCTTGAAAATAATGTTACCATGGTTAGGTTGTCCATTGTCCATCTATTAGGTTGTCCATCTAGCTTGAGAGGTTGTTTGTATGCATTGAGATAAAGTTTTGCAGCCTCCGCGATTAAGCAATTATGTATGTATCTGAAATTAGAAAGACTGTATTTGATTGCTTGTGTTACTTTTTCACTTGCTTTTTGAATGTCAGATTAGCATCAAGTAAACTACCAAGGCACTTAATGCCAGATACTACAGTACTTGCAGCTTCTCCCTCAGATGCTGTCCTTGTGGGGAGTATATAGACTTTTTTCACATTAAGATGTAAATGTCAGTCCCTGAGCCACTTGGGTACATGAACCAGTGTTGCAGTGAGTTAACTTGCTTGGCTTTTTGCATGAGTATAAATTATTGTATCATCAGCATACATTTGGATTTCAGACCCCATGCAGACAGATGGCAAATCATTTATATAGACTGAACAGTAGAGGTCCCAGGATACACCCCTGGGGCACTCCCACATTCCCATGTTGTTTTTCTTTCATTAATTGCCAATTCTTATGACCATGATTAGTTTTTGTTTTCTTGATTCATTTTTAATAGTACATAGAAAGACATAGCTTTCTGCTATCACATCTTTACCTTCATTCTAGTTTACCCACCTGGTTGCATTGCATTTAAAGCTTGAGTACGCTAAAGGCTTTGTAGCAGAGGATAGGTTAAACTGGCTTTTAGAGAGGTTTCTAGCTATGAGAGTCAAATAATAATCAGACAGCTGGATAACCATGTTGAAGGAATAGGTCTCTCTGGTTTATTGTTGAAATCAGTCTTTGTTGTAGATGAGCAAGTAACCCTTGTTGGCTGTTTAACTAGCTAAAAGGCCGCTGTATCTTATTGCATTAAATATATCCTTTAATGTCAATCATCAAGCCTCCATTTGTCCATACAACCCTGTCTCTCCTAAAAACTAAAGACAAATCATTCAGTAGCTACCTACACTGTGCTTGTTTCAATTAACCCTCGAATAACTGTGACTAGTAACAAGTAAGGCAATCACAAAGTAGATGGCAAATCACAGAATGAAAAAGAATTTGTTTTCATCATATTCCCAATGCAAATCATTTTTACCACACAATTTCATGAGAAATTCAGCTGATGAAGGAATAGCTTGTTCTTATTTGAGCTTCAGTTTGATGTTCTTCCCATGTGTGGGTCTTTTAGTTGAGTTGACCTCCCACTGCCTGCACACACTGTGCAAAGTTTCCCTCCTTTCCTCCTCCTAACATCACTAGTGTCTGCACTTCTTTCTCTATTGTTGAACTGTAATTCATCATCTCCCAGTTTGGTTCAGTGTTGTCCACATTTGTTTTGTATTAGTCTGGTAAAGCTTGGATATTGGAGCTCTATATCTAAGCTTTATAGTTTAGACATTGTAGATACTGAGAGGATTAACTTATTCAGGACACACTGATTGCCCTGACCTGACCAATTCCTGCTAGATAGATTTCCCTGCCTTGCTTCATTTAGCACAAAGCTTTTGTTTGACATTACTGATGATTTGCACCAGTGCCTAACAATAGACAATAGTATAATAACAGGAATATTTCCAGTCTATTCTGTTTTTCAAACCCACACCAGATTCGACCTTCTAAGAGTGTTTATTGTTATGCTTATGTAACTGATATAATAGATTCAATATCATCTTGGTGTTGTAATGTAGCACTGAACAAAGTACATTTATTGTACGTATAGGTTTTTGTTTGGGTGCTGGCTAGAAATAAAGGCTGTTCTCTTGCTAAAGTGAAATATTGATTTAATTGAACTTCTGAAATACAAAAGGATATATTAGGATATAAACAGAGCAGTATAATGTGTGAACATTATCCTTGTTTCTTCCCCATGAGATAGCAATTAAAACCTGGAGAAAACTACCGGAATTTCATGCAATATGTCTTCATAAGCATGGGCCCCTGTCACAGCTATCATCTCAATCATTTTCAAACAAAGTGAAAAACCTTTTCTGTCTCTGCACTACATATCCACCTCTTTAAACACTACCACTGTCCTCTCCAGGGACCCATGTAGCCTCTGTTCTCTGAGATTGACATAATAATTACATAATCTGTGGCCATCAATGAAATTGGATGTTGATGTGGGGCCTTACAATCTTTTTACATTGCTTTTTCCACAGAACTTTCATTAGTCTGACTTAAAACTCCTGAACTCCCAGCTTGGCATCAAAACATATTGAAGTATCACTTATATTACTGCCCTTTCTTTATTCAATCTGCAATGAAGAGATCAAATCAGTTCATTTGTTTTTAGATTGTATTGCTCTAGGCCTTCAGGGCACATGGAATTTCCTCTCTGAGGATCTTAGGCTTAATTCAGTGTCATCTTTCAACTTATCTGTTAACATGCCTTTTTAGAGGCTTGCTTGTATGTTGTTGATTTTGCTCCATATTTTTGTCTGTTTTTATTTTCGTATTCTCACTTTTTTATATCAGAGTACAAATGGAGGTCATGATAATGTAAAAAAAAATGCTCATTACCGTCACTGATCCTGACATCAGACAGACTTCACAGACTTATTGCTGAATAGCTCTGGTCAAATGGTATAAACTGACTGTTTATCTCTCTTCTGCTTCTCTAAAGATGTGGATGTTCTGCAGCAGCTTGGGCTCTCTGGACGAAGGGCAGGGGGGCCTTCATCTTCAAGCACTCGTTCCGTCCCTAATGGCATCATCCCCTTCAAATCTGGAGTCATCCTCACTCAGCGGGCACGTATCCAAGTGCCTCTGCGCACTGTTATACCTACTTCCTACAGCTCCACCAATCTCTCCCTGATCCTCAGCCTATCTGCCCATCGCATCAACAGTGCCTTCCTTTTCTCGGTCCTGTCTAAAAAAAGGAAACTGCAGCTTGGAGTGCAGTTCATCCCAGGGAAAGTCCTGGTACATGGAGGGCTGAGGAACTCTGTGAGTTTTGACTATGATGTCCATGATGGCCAGTGGCACAGTCTGGCCTTGGATATTCAAGGCCAGCAAGTGTTCTTATATACTTCTTGTGGAAAGAAAAGTGTACATGCAGACTTGCATTCTAAAAAAGAAGAGGCCCTGGATCCAGAGGGCTCTTTCCTGCTTGGCAAGATGAACCAGAACTCGGTGCCGTTTGAAGGTGCCATCTGTCAGTTTGACATTTATCCCTCTGCCAAGGCAGCTCATAACTATTGTGATTACATTAAGAAACATTGCAGAGAGGCCGACACTTATCGGCCCATTTTTCCACCCCTGCTACCTCTAATTTCCACAGACCCAAACATTACTGTCACCCATATCACTCCACTGTCAATGACAGAACTATCCAAAAAGGCCCATAGACCTAGTTTGCCCTTGACAGAGGAAAAGACTAGGACTATGTTTCTTGTTCCAACTCACCGCTCACTGATGCTGAACGAAACCTCTACGTATCAGACTTTGAGTACTCCAAAGCCTGGTACAAAGTCTGAGCCTGTTCATCCAGGGTTGGAACACCCACTTAGGTTTGCTACTCAAACTGTTACTGCATCTCTTAGGACCAGTGTGACATCAACAAACCCGAAACCAACATCATATGGCAGCGCCGGAAAGAACACGGGGCAAGGAGATATTAAGATCCAGAAACCCTCTGGGAACAGCACGGCTTTACCTGCTTCCACCAGGCCACCAATGATGAAGCCAAATCTCAAGACCACAGCTGCTTCCATACAGGGGTCTTCTTCAAATGCCAACTTTCTCCACAATAAGCTGTTGACCACACTAGCTCCAAAGAAACCTGAGCCAAAAGTGACCAATATGCAGGATGTCAAACCCACCTCGCTTACTCTAGTCACTCCAGCTGCAACAGATGGCCTTCAAACATTTGACTTGGAACCAACCCAATTCTCACTGCTGGCTGGACCACCTGGACTAAAGGGAGAACCAGGACCAGTGGTGAGTGTGTGCTCTAAAAAAAAACAACTCACCTGAAACTCCTTAAACTCTATGTGTGCTTGAATGCTTGTCACACAATAAGTACACAATAAGCGCATCTTTGTGCACGCACTGCATTTTTATGTGGCGGTATTTGTGTGTTTAGCCTACCATGTGTGTATAGTGTTTATTTTATGAAGGCATGCCTTATGAACTAAGGCATTTGACTTGTGATCGATGGATGTCTTAACTCAAGCCTGCCATATTGCCTGATATACAAGTATGACAGCTTGCTTTTAAAATGGAAAGATTTGACCCACTTTGAAGTCCAGAACATGAAGCCCCTTCATTGACTGCTGACATGGATTGTTCCATTGACCCCTGGCTGTGTGGTCTTGTGAGTTTAGAAGACACCAAGCATAGCATCAAGATTGTTATGTATTTGACCACAGATGTGTTGTTTGTGTTGACACATTTTATTTTTCTGTATAGTATTGAAGACTGTCTATCCCTTTCAAATTGGTGTTCATTAATGTGAGATTTCCTTTTTACCAGCATGGGTAGAAATTGTCAGGCTTGTAGTTGGCCTTTGCCAGTTGCTGTTTGTCTGAGTGAAGGGGCTGGCGGTGGGGTGTTAGATTCCTCTGAGAGGGAGTGTGACTGTTGGAAGAATGGAGACCTTTAAAGTAGGGTCAAAGGTAAAATGGATAAAGCACCTCTAAATAATTAACCATTTAGACTCCAAAGACTAAAACTAGGAGCCATACAATATGAATGGAGTGCTTTATCCCCATTATTGAGAGCTTTAGTTTATCTTTTCTTGCAGAGATTGCAGAGTTTGCACTGCAGAGTTCCTTGTTAGGAAAAATTGTCTTTCCTCAAATTCTTACAAAGAAAGATCTTGTTTTACCATTGCATAGAGAAATAAATTAGAATGTAGGAATCATGGAAATGTTTGAACAGCTTTCAAGACTATAACAAGTCTGAATGTTCAGCTTGTGACAGACCATTGAGAGTCCATGGACATGGTATGTTAAATGTTAAAATGTCATGTCCAGATGGTAGGACTGAGGCTTTGAATGTCTGTTGTTGAACATGAGACCTAACTATATTAGACCACTGCATACCTCACACTGAAATTAATTTAACTTAATGCTAACCACTATAAAGAGAAATAAAATCAATCTTTGTCGTTATCTAGTATCTAGCATAATGCAAGTTTGACCTTACACAGTTCAGTGCAAAGCTTTAGAGTTGGACAGGGTAGCTGTATTTCAGATTTAAATTCATTGACTAATGTTCAGACTGTATAGATCACCCTGTCCTTTTAGGCCCTGGTTACCCACATTTTCCATCATTAAAGGGATTTCTCAAGCTTTGTATTATGTCATATTTGACTGAAGAGAATGTTTTAAGTAAGGCTTTCCTGCTTGGGCAGTGAGGGAAATCCCAGCTCTGTGTGCCCCTGAAGCTGCTCAAACCATTTTTGTGGGAGAGCAATAACCGATGGGATTAGGGTAGACATGGGTGGGCCACAACTTATCTTAGGGGGCATATAGTTTGACTGCTCAAAAGACCAGGACTTTCTTTGAAAGTAAAACTGTGTATAGGGCATAGTCCACAGCAATGGTCCTCAAATCCTGTGTACTGCTTGTTTCCTATCCTAATAGGTTGTTAATCCTTTCCTGATTAGACAGCTAGAATGGAAACTACCTTAGCAGAATAGAAAACCAGCAGTACTCTGGACCCAGAGGTCCAGATTTGAGGATCACTGGTCTATAGCAACCCACTCAAGATAGCATTTCAGCTGTGATACATCTCACAAGGACTGACCTCTTCTTCAATAGACTGAAGCCCTTTCTTTCAGAGGTGAAGCTGCAGAATTTTGTAATGTTTTTTTTTTACAGTACTGGGTGATCTTCTATATCACTTCTAAGATCCAGAGGCCCCAATAAGCACCTTGAAGCTCTTCACTACAAAGAATATCCCTAAAGAGTTCCTTGAAGAATTATATGTTCATGGAAGAGGGTTCTCCTACGGTTGCGATCTGAAGAACCTTTAAAGGTTCCTCAAAGCCCTTTGACTTTTTAGAGTGCATGCTGGCTAAAAGAGTATAGTTACAGCTCTTAGTCCTGTCATAGTCAGACAAAAGTGCTTTATACATCCTAGATTATTACAGTAATCCAATTTCAGTTAGACTGCCTCAAGATGTTTTTAGGCTCACTTTCCTTTCCCTCTTTCTTTAAACTTTATGAGCCATGGGAATATAAGACACAATCCAACATTTAAACCAAACCAAAAGTTTGTCAGACTGGCCCTTCATTAGATTTGACCTTTCAGAGCTTTGCTAATTCATGTATGAAATTGTTTTAAAACTAGCTGATGCCCATAATTAATGTGATTGGCTGTGGCTGGAACCAATGCTGGCCTCCCTGCCAGTCCAATGAGTCAGACTTACAGTCCTTGCACTGTAGTGGTTTAGGGCAGAAATAATATTGGTTTCAGAGGGACACACTCTCACGCCTGCCTGCATCTCACTGACTGAATGCCTAACAATGGAGTGCAGTCCCTCCAACTTTCAACTAACCTTCCCTAATGAACAGAATAGTAGAAAAGCTCCAGAATGGGATGTGTAGTGAGATATCTCTAGTGCTATTTTTAATTAATTTAACACTTCAAACTTGCTCTGAAAGTATTCAAGACTGTTGTCCCTTGACATGATGCAAAGTAAAATGCAGCTACTTTTATTGAATCTCTCTGTTTTTATAGACTTCCTTTATTTGATCCTTGACATCTTTCTTTTCCTTTTAGGGCCTTCAAGGACCTCCTGGAAAGCCAGGGCAGGCAGGGAAGAGGGGCCCTCGGGTAAGTCTGTGTTGTGTTCAATTTAGTGTGCTCCAACCACTGACCAGTTTCACAGATACCTCCCTAGGATTCCCATTCTGATTTCCTCTCTCCTCTTGGTCTCCCCCATTATGATGCCTGCATCATGCCTGATCCAGCTGTGGTCTCCATTATATTAAGATAACACCATTTGCACTGGGTTGATATGGAGGACCTTGGAACATTATGATAAAGCACTCAATAACATCTTTGGATTATGGAGCATTATTCACCCTGGGTTTAGTTTGCTTTGGCTCTGAATTTGATCAGGCTGTGCTTGTCTGCTGCCAAGGTCCATTTCTAAAGCCGGGGAGCAAACAACCATAAGCTACAAAACTGTGTGTTGCCAATGTGACATTAATTGACCACATAAGGTAGTTATTAAATGGGCATGAAAAAATAACTTGAAAGGCTGTTATGTAAAATTTAGAAATGGCATATGCATTTCCATTAAAAGAACTTTCTACTGGATATATAAACAGCATCAGTACTTAAATTAGACTTAGCTCCTATGTTAACATCAATGAATACTTCCAGTGTGTCAGCGCTCTAACCTGAATTTACTGGTGCCACGTCTCTCATTTTGGGGTCCAATGACAGTCTGCAACTGAGTTTCTGAGTGAACAGAACCAAATAGAGTGCAGTGCATTTGTTATTTTAAGTTCATTTTTTCAGAAGAAACAGAAGAAAGAGGAAAAAAAGGCTGAGTGATGATATGTCTGGAGGGATGGTTATTTACTTTGACTTCATTCTAAGACCTGTTACTCTGATGCCTTTACTGTATATGTAGCTGTTGCCCTTTGAACTGTAAGCACAAATGAGTGCATGGAGGGAGCTAATGAAGCAAGTGTTAAACTTATAAGAGTCCTAAACTGGAATAAATCCACCACCAGGGCCACCAGAAAAAGAACTTAAGACAGCGAGAAAAGTAGCAAGATACCCTTTTTGCTTGGTCCTTTGCTGATATCCAGCCCAGAGTACTTCAGCTACTGAAGAGTGTGTATGAGCTACCTGCCGTAGCTCGTGAGACTGTGCCCTGTGGTCTGGCCTCAGAGGGGTGGGCTGTGGGAACCCAATCTCTTTAAACAAGGAAGAAAGAAGGCTTTGTCCCCATCTTATTAAAGGCATTTAAGACCCTGTCTGGAGCTCAGCAGCTCCCTCCAGTAGTATACCACCTCTAAAGAGTTCATTCATGATCAAGCTCTTGAGACCCTATTGCCGGCCACTCTGATTTACAGCAAAAAAAAATTGGAGGTGCTGTTCAGGTTTTTGATGATTGTTTGAGTGAGCCATCATAATTTTTCTGGACAGTTCACGTGAATTAGAAAAAGACAAACTCACAGCTGCAAATGCTCTATGCTCTCAAATGGACTCTGTTCTTGCCATAGCCTGTACAAACATTAAAGTGGCATTTCACTATGTTCAAAGAGTTTCCTTTTTTAACACGCATACCTCCACATGAGTTCATGAACAATCAGCCATAAACTGCCCAAGAGACATGTAGTTACACTCTTTTTTTCTGTTTCTTTTACCTAGACTGAAATCATACTTACCTTTTT
>OOFE01000647.1:0-10014 GCA_900323365.1 Monocentris japonica | reverse complement strand
GCAGTGTGATGCTCTGGGCAATGTTCTACTGGGAAACCTTGGGTCCTGGCATTCATGTGGATGTTACTTTGACACGTACCACCTACCTAAACATTGCTGCAGACCAAGTACACCCCTTCATGGCAAGGTGTTGACTTGGCCTCCAAATTCCCCAGATCTCAATCCGATCTAGCATCTGTGGGATGTACTGGAAAAACAAGTCCGATCCATGGAGGCCCCACCTCGCAATTTATAGGACTTAAAGGATCTGCTGCTAACGTCTTGGTGCCAGATACCACAGGACACCTTCAGAGGTATTGTGGAGTCCATGCCTCCATGGGTCAGAGCTGTTTTGGCGGCACAAGGGGGACCTACACAATATTAGGCAGGTGGTTTTAATGCTATGGCTGATCGGTGTATGTACCCCTAAAACTAGGAGACTCTGGTACCCTCAATAGCCTAGCATGCTTTTCAGATATAAAGTGCTGGATTAATTTCCTGCTATTTAATGAAAAATTGTTCTGTTAGGCACGCCAAACACCATCAACCAGATTGAAGATAATATTGGAAATCTATCCAACAATTCTTGGCCTGTACCCAAGAATTTGGGTTTGGGATGTGATTCAAATCTCTGTTTTCATGATCGGGTTAAGAGGGTCTTAAAAGTAATAGTAGAAATTATAGGTGCCAGATTATATAATATATAATATTATATATCTATAATATTTTTATTGTTAGTTATGTTTTTTGTTCAGATCATACAGACCTCTTGTACAGACCTCTTCAACATATAAACTGTTTTCATAACTGTAAGTCTAAATCCGTCTCCATTATTCAGTAATTTAGTAACATTGATGTTTCTTTTGACAACAACCAGGCCAACACAAACTAGTTATACTGTAGCTGGATGGATGGATTTTTGTTAACTAAGCTACTATCATGGATAATATAAATATGAACATTAATGTTAAGTGTAATTTAGCGTTACCTCCACATTCTTGTGCAGGATTGATGCAGATGCATTTTATGATTGGCCAGTTTCTGTTGTCTGTTTATGGGGAGCCTAGAAAATGTGCATTTTGTGATGGATGCAATTTAACATTTTGAAAAGTATACTCAAAACAGTAAAATAAAAGTTAAGTAAAAGTAAAATTACTGACTTGAAAAAGCCAGTAAATGACTGACTCAAAAAACTTACTCAATTACAGTAGATTAAAAGTAATTTATTACTTCCCTTGGTTTTGAAGCATGTGTGCATTCATATTTCATATTTTCAATAAGCTTGGCTAGGTACTAAGTTTCAGTTTAATTCTGTCTAATTTTGTTTAATTCCTCCAAGCTTCCAACTTGCCTTACTGGCCTACATTCCTTAGGAGTTTGGATTAGAAATTCTCTAATGTATTCATTTTCTATTTCCACATCAGCAAATTCAAGCACTCTAAATGACAGATAAAGTTATCTATTCCTCTATTTGGATTTTGTTTTCATGTGGTTTAACACTAGAAAGGGCAGTGGGTTTTGGGGTCCTGATGGCCAGTTGATGGCCATCAATTGACGGGTAAATATAATTAGAACCACTGTTTCACTGTTTGAAAATCTAATAACACTGGTTTGTACAGAAAGATGTACAGAAAAGTGATGGAGGGTCATTTTGAAAGGATAATTCTATTCTAAAATTCAAAATGGCAGTCAATTGACAGCGTCTTGGCCGTTCTAGTGTTAACTAGGGAGAGGAGATGTACTGTAATAGATTAGAGATACCTCTGAAGTTTTTTACAATACAAATTCCACTCACTTTGAGCATTTCTTTGTCTCTAGGATCATTTCCTGCTGCTGCTCTCTATGCACGCAAAGACAAACTCCAGCGACACTCACATGTGGCCACTAAGACTTTCCAGGCTCTGCGTATCTTTGTCAACGATGAGCTGAACGAACTGTATGCAGCCCTGTGTGCTGCCCAGACAATACTGAGGCCTGGAGGCCGTCTCTGCGTGATTACCTTCCATTCACTAGAAGACAGACTGGTCAAACGCTTCCTCCAGGGGGATGACTTGTCTACTCTGCATCAGCGGCGCTTCTGCCAGAGGCAGCGAGGGGCAGGGAAGACAGAGGTGGAGGAGGTCAAAAGAGATGGAGGGAATGTTCACTGGTTTTCTCTGCGAAGAGGAGTGATCACCCCACAAATGGAAGATGTAACAGAAAACCCACGAGGACGCTCCGCAAAACTCAGGGCAGCACTCAGATGCTAATTATGGGACCCTAGTCACTTTTCATCAAAGATCATTTGAGCTCATTTGTAGCAAGAGTAACATAACTTTTGACACTGATGGTAAAATATAGAGTTCAGGCGGCATTATCACTGAATATTATAGAGTCTATTCAGTTATTTTGTTTCTAACTTACAGCCAATATTAAGAGTTATCATTACAATTGACTGTCACAATTAAATTTATGCCCCAATATTGAGAAAAGACAGACAGCGATATGCTCAAAGTTTAATATGCTATATAAGTTTCAATAGTTTGCCTAAATGGGAATTTCATATTGAATTAATAAGGTCCTGTACTAGTCAAGTTGGGCGCGACATTATTTTAACAATCATTCTTTCCCTTACCTTGCCTTACCATAATTATTCTTTGTGATGAAATCTGAAAGCTGAAATCTTTGCCCTAACTTGAGTGAGATCCACAACTGTGAACAAAATTTTTTATGAAAGTTGGGTTCAAATTAAGGCCTTATTGGCTATTTTCAACAAAAAACTGGTGTTAACACATCTGTGTAAGTTATTTTTATTTCATTTTTCTTTTTAACGCCCACTTTTGTGTTGCTAATGCTTTTGATTACATATACTACTGGCGCTGCTACAGTACAGCGCTGAATGTGTTTAGAGTGGATGACAAGTTAGAGTTTACACGTTGAATTCTTAGTTTAAGTGAAGCAAAGACCTGTCCATAATGAAGATTATTAGTATCCTAATTTCTTGGTGCTATCGTAGTAGTTATATATATCCTGGCAGTTTTGCACAGTAAACATTTGTTTTTTGCGTTCTCCACCAAGGTAGATAAGCAGCATTTAAACTGATTGGTTATTGCTGCTAAATAGCTCTTCAGATAGTATAAACAACCGCTTTTCCTATCTGTATTTCCCCTGCATCTCCCTTGATAAGTAGCTCCAGTCTAACCTCTACTGTACCATATGAATCAGTAATGGCACTAAATACCAGATGACGCAAGTGTCAGAAGTGGTGGTGAATGAGCTGGGCGATTGTTATGTTCTTGAGCATTCTCTCACCTTCAACTGTAAGCAGATGAGGTGTTTTGATCTCTACTATTTGACATTTTTTAACTAATTGCAATTGCTCCATCAAGAGGATCAACACTTTTTTCTCTTCCTCTGCCTCATTCAGTACACTCTAAATATACACTTCTTGTTACCTTGGAAACTAAATGGCGCAAGTAACATTTAACTGTGTCTAAAAGTGTATGCTGTTTTAATCTAGTATGAACTGCTGTCATATCTTGAGTTTGAATGTCCCTCCCTTTGACATCAAAGGATGTGAAACATTTTGCTTATTACTGCCCATATTACTGGATTCATATTAAATATTCTCAAGTAAAATTTTCTGTAAACCTGTTCTATCTGTGGGTAGGACACTACAGGTGGACAGAAACATTCTGTTGATTGGTTTATTCATGGAAACAGGGATACTCATTCACAGGGTATCAAACGTGCATGTAAACAGCTTAACCTGAATAATGGCCAATAGCAATTGCTCTGTGCATGAAAATGTAGCCAATTACACCTGCACAAATTGTCTTCCTGATGCATTTTGAATTTCACTTGGCTAAAATGCTGTGTTATCTATATGGAAACAATTCCAGTTGTCACTTATTACAGGAAATGATCATAAGACAGGCATATCAATGATTATACATTATTGTTACGTATGACTATAGTTCTCAGTCACCATGGAAACAGTCACTTTAGATACCAGCCAATCTGTGAATATGCTATTACTGAAGACTTGTTTCAATCCATAAATTGAGTGACTACCAAGTAATGAGTAATAGCTAATGTTGTTGAAGCACTGCTCTGAAAGCACAAGAAGACATATTTTGAGTACCACATAACCTACTTTGCTAACAAACTAGTACGCTGTATGAGAGTGGATTAAGTTGCTATAGGAACAAATTTAGAAATCCCACTCATATTTTCCAATTTTCTGTTTCATTAGGTTATGATACACAGCAGTGGTGCCTTGGCTAATTCTTCCCATTGAATTCCATTTGGTTAGAATCAACATCTACTAAATCTTCAATGCAAACACTTTAAACCAGTTTCAATTTTAAAAGCACCTTATTTGCTTTTATTAGGCTATAGTATAGTCTTGTTTACATGCCTAACAGCAAACTCCAGGAATAAGGTGTAATACATAAGTGGTATTTCAAGGACAGGGTATAGCTTGTGCAAATACAGTGCAGTGTGCAAATGTAAATGTTAAAATAGTGTTGCCTGTAACAGTGTTCCTGCAGTCATTGGAAACTTTGAAAAGTACAGGATGTCCAAAAAGTCACAGGGATAAGGGATAATCATAGGGGTAAGTAACACCATAAAGTTTTTTCTCGTTGCAGGTCAAGACTGAGTCATGTCATTAACATATCAGTTTTGTTTTTTGGGGCTACCTGAAGGAAAAAGTGTAACACTTTATAATAAGGTTCCCTTAACAAATGTTTGTAAATACATTAAGTAATGAT
Source organism: Monocentris japonica (assembly GCA_900323365.1). Taxonomy (NCBI): domain Eukaryota; kingdom Metazoa; phylum Chordata; class Actinopteri; order Trachichthyiformes; family Monocentridae; genus Monocentris; species Monocentris japonica. The sequence continues at coordinate 5,281 of OOFE01000647.1, read as the reverse complement.
GAGAAATTTGGAGTTCATAAGTGCATTTGTAAATAGCCTTGTAAACATGCATACAGTTTTGTGCATGCTTTGTAATAGATTAGTAAATAGTTTAGTAACCAAAAAGGAAATTCTAGCAAACTTCATTATGAACACTAACATCATGTATTCATTAACATTTGTTAAGGGAACCTTATTATAAGTCGAGTTGGTGTGGTGGTCATGTTGAACACATTCTGTGAAGGAGGGAGTGGATTGCAGACTTTTTGGACACTCTGTAATGTTCATTTTGGAAACCTGACTATCCACCATTAAGGGCAACTGTGTTGTGATATAACACCTGCCACCGATACCAATTATGCAAGTAAATTTCACTGTCCATAAATCATGACTCATCACATCAAGTTATTTGACTCTTTGAGTCAAGACTGTGATCGACTAATTGAGACTAACCGCACTACAAATAAATTAAGACATTCTGTAATTTTGAGTAGCAGTGATTCCTGTATATGTATTCTACCATGGCAGCCCACCACGGTATTGATTATCCAAATATGAAAGATGGTAAAAATCTGATAGCTGTGTGCTGGTGAACTGATTACCTCTAGGGGCCAGATGGACAGGAGATTGACACTTGGCTGTTAACTTCATGATTAAATGCCCACAAGCTACATGGTTTCCAAACACAAAATGTTTTTTCAAAGTCCTGACATCCAGCAAAGTACAACATATTTGCCAGTCAACATTGGATCATTGTAAACAAAATGTTTCGTGTCTCCAGTCTGCCAGCTACTTGGTCAGTTAGTTACTGATGCACTGGGCATCTACCACAGAGAACCTAGGACAGGCCCTGGGACATTCCCACCAGACAACAGACAACTTGCCCCAGATGAAGGGTGTTACAATCAGCCAGGTGGGAGCTGATTGAGAGAAAAAAAGTAAAAAAAAACTTTCTAACAGATTGTGCTTCAAGTTAAGTTTCCATATCTAAGAAACAAATAAAAGTAGCATACTATTAGGCTGTAATAATTTTATAAGTTAGTGAAATATGTAGAGGCACAATCTTTGATTAAATAAATATAACTCATTCATTTTTGGATTGGAATAGTTTTCTTCTACAGAAAAGAGACAGATGAGGAGTGACGAGCACATATTGTATATCATATATAGCCTTTAAGGTTTTATGTATTCATTGATCTACAGTGTCTGTTTATCTTTTGCACAACCTGAACTAAACAAGAGTGAGGAGAAGAGGACAGAGACAAAGTGACCTAACACTCGTTTGGAAATGAAAATTCTGCAGAAGAATTTTCTTCCTCATGGACATGATATGGCTTTATACGTCCCACCACAGTTCAGAAAAATATGGTCCCTTCCTTATGGCCACAAAATTCTAGCTTTGCTACAGCCCCTAACGATTATCTTCCTGAACATTGTCTTCGAGGATCTTACAGGGGGTGTATCATTTGGTATAGAGCATTTCTATATTTCAATATTATTCCAATTTGGACATTATTCCAGTTTAGAAATCAAGGGCTCTCAGCTAATTATAATTTCTAAGATGAAGCAAGACATTAACTTGGAGGTTATAATTAAAGGATAGGTTTCTCATCCAAGGATGAGATTATATGGGTATTATATGGATGCATTATGAAAGCTGACATGAGGCATCAGTCAGTATTCAAGAATGCATCATGTAGCTGTTTATGCTGGAATTTGTAAATCTGAGATTTACTGGGTTTCTATTCTATGTTTGCTGTATATTGCCATTATATCAACTGTGATACAATTACACCTTGATACATGCATGATCAAGAGCTGTATGAGTTGTAACAAGATAATGTGAGCTTTGAAAATTAAGTCGTGCGTACTTGAAATAAGACTGAAGAGCTACAATTTTGATTATTAATAAAGCAATATTCTACCAAGACACTTGTTAGCGTGGCATTTAATGTGGTGCTCTCCATTTTGTAGCATTGAATAAAAGATTATATTTTCAGGATCTTTGCCGCAGGCTGAAAACCCACCTCTTCAAAAAATACTACCCAGACCCTTCCTCTTAACACTTGCCTATTTGTTTTATTTGTTTACACAAAAAAAATATTGTACATGTATATAGCTTATTGGACTTTTACTTTAGCACTGGTTATGCTCCTAGATGCTTGTTTGGGGAGGAGATGCACTTAAGATTTCTGGTGACTAGTAGTTCTCTTGCCTACCTACGTTGAATGCACTTACTGTAAGCTACATGACTCATGTAATTTAATAATCTATAATAAATAATGTCTGGCTATGTATAAACTGTCTAGGACTGTCAGTTAAAAGTTATGTATAAAACAAAAGTTTAACAGAAGTAAAATTTCTCCCTTGGTTTTTTTTCCACACAGTGGATGACTATCCACTACTTTTCTGATAGAGCATTTTTTTCACTGTTTCTGGTGGAGAGAACTGACACATGCATCTTGGCTATTAACTCTCTCTGTGAGGGGAGAGACACACATGTCGGCCTATGGCTCCCCCTCAGAGAGACTGAAGAATGAAGATGCATAAGTATTCAATTTTACAGTTAGAGAATACACTTGAGGTAGGGGCAGAAAGCACATTCTAACCACCATTCTAAGTCTCTCTCCTGCTTTACTCCCTCCTCCTTGCTCTCACTCCCCGCCCATCGCTGCTGCTCTGCCTGCTATAAAAAGAATTCTCAGTGAAAAAGACTGAGGTCAAAGCTATTTGCATAATTTTTGTGAATGACGCAGGGCCTGCGGGTCTCATGGGAGGAAGATCCAACTATGAAAGAAGACAGCCATGTTGGATAATAGCACAAGTGCACAGCCAGGGGCTCCGACTGCCTTTTGCTGACTTTCAATTTAAAACTTAGTTAAAGGGAATAAAATATGAAATTGAAAACATTAATTGCAAAGTCTTTACCCTCTTTGCAGTTCATTGAAATTCATCACTTCCCTAAATCTGTCCACAACAAATAACAGCAAAAGTATGGTAGAGCATTCTGAAGCTAAAGGTAATAACAGACTCTCCCTTGTATGTTTCACCTAGAGTATCACTTGCTGTGTCAACTGGTTTAAAGAGTGACCTGATGTGAGTTTAGCTTCTCCAACATCTCAAGCCGAAGGAGACACAACATTGAGTCCCTGGTCGTCTATAACAGCAGACTGTCTTTTTACACCTGCTTATTTCTCTGTCTTATCCTTAAAATGGCTACATCCCAATCCTTGTTACGAACAGCCTGTGAGCTTTCAGAACAAGAGGGAGTCCCATAGATGCATCAAAAGAAGGCCTTGTATACCCACAGATTATAATCACCTCAGTCACATCTCTCACATAGTAGGAACACCAATTTTTATTATAAGCCTTTATAAGTAAAAGTAACCTTGCAGGTTCCTTTTTCAGCCAAACACTTTTTTTGTGGTTTGAAAACCACAACTAATCTATCAGATCATTTGAATGGCTTTGATCCAAAACTATTACTTAGTTTGGATTAACCTCTGCATTTATTTAATCATGAACATTTAATCATTATCTAGAAATATGAACCACTGTCTCCCATATCTAGAAACCAGAGAACCAAAACTTGAATATCTGTGACATTCAATCTGTGATGTCAAGAGACTCTTTCTGGCACTGCTCCATTGACAATGGAAGTTGTCTATGGGAGGCTCACTTTGTGGGCTCATAAAATTAGTTTGTTCAAGCTGTTACACCCAAATGTGATTTATTTCAGAGTAGTACTATGAGTTCTGAACTAGGAAAATAACCAATATCTTTCCTTTATGGTGGTGAAATAACTAAATAAGTTAGTGCTTGAGAGGAAATTACATTGGGAGGAAGTAACTACCTTTAACTCAGGATGCAGGAGGTGAGGACAAAACCCAGAGACCAGGAGCTATCTGTGATCAACACCAATGAGGCGATATATTGGATGGTAGCAGCAGCAGAATAAAATCACCACCTTTCAAGTAGGTGTCTATGAGTAAAACCAACCACCCCCCGCTTTACTGCCATTATCTCACAGGGAAAATTGCCTGTCTGGGTACAAACCTGCAATATTCCCAGCAGTAGTTCATTTGGCTCTAAGAGAACCACCATTCTCGGTGAATGACGGTGACATTGAGGTCACACACCAGTCACCCTGGAGTTAAAATGATAGAGTTTGTGCAAGTGTAAATTACTCTATAGCCCAGCACACCCTCAGACTAAATTTTAATGGAGACTTTCTCAGTCTTGTTTTATGATTACCTTATCAGTGTTAGCCCTGTTGACTTGTGAAATTTCTGAGACAATGTTAAGGCAGCACCCATGTAACCTATTCCGACTTTTTGGTCATTTCCAAAATTTACCAACTGCCGATGTTTTGGTTACATTCTACAATAGTCATTTTATTACCTCCACTCCTCATTTCAGACTTATAAATGCAACACTTTGTAGTTACGTGCTCTGATGTTAAATATTTAATATTGCCATCCAAAGGCAGTCCAAAGCCAGTTCACGTGAACTACAAATACTGAACAAAATCAATGATATGGCAAGCTGCACAACATTTTCTATAATTGTAATAATAATACTGATCAAGACAGTTTTTAACTGGGCAGTAGACACCGTATTGTTACTATTGTGATTATTATTGGTATTGTAGCAAACCTGCCTGGCAGGGTTAGAATCTGTATTAAAGAGCTATTCAACACTAAATCACGTCATTTAAGCTGTAAACATATTTGTGTGACTTCTATATGGTGAAACTTATCAATACTGGACATAAATTCAACATTGCAGATATACAGTGCATTCAGAAAGTATTCAGACTTCACTTTTCACATTATGTTATGTTGCAGCCTTATGCTAAAATCGTTTAAATTCATTTTTTCCCTCATCAATCTACACTCAATACCCCATAAAGACAAAGTGAAAACAGAATTTTAGAAATTTTTGCAAATTTATTAAAAAGGAAAAACTGAAATATCACATTGACATAGGTATTCAGACCCTTTACTCAGTACTTAGTTGAAGCACCTTTGGCAGCAATTACAGCCTTGAGTCTTCTTGGGTATGATGCGACAAGCTTTGCACACCTGGATTTGGGGATTTTCTGCCAGTCTTCTCTGCAGATCCTCTCAAGCTCTGTCAGGTTGGATGGGGACCGTCGGTGGACGGCCATTTTCAAGTCTCTCCAGAGATGTTCAATTGGGTTCAAGTCAGGGCTCTGGCTAGGCCACTCAAGGACATTCACAGAGTTGTCCCTAAGCCACTCCTGTGTTGTCTTGGCTGTGTGCTTAGGGTCATTGTCCTG
>OOFE01000645.1:0-16164 GCA_900323365.1 Monocentris japonica | reverse complement strand
CTCACATACAGATCTGAATGCAATACTGATTGTGTCAACATCTCAGTTTGTGACTTGCTGGGTAACTGATTGAATAGCGACTGGATGCATTTGTTTATCATTGGATAAACAGTTTCTTTTCTGGGCTATGCTTGTGTTCGTGTGTACAGTGATTTCGTTCTGCAGCATCTCGCTTGCCATTCTATTTCTTTGCTGTTGCCAAATGAATCATCCTGTGATGAGATGTGCATTTCTGTTATTCCACATGACCTTTTTCTTCCTGTTTCTTTCAATGAGCTTTAGCTGTCACCCTGTCGTTCCGTGTCATTTCACAATGTTCCACACACGTTGATGAGATGTTGGCTATTCAGTCAGGTCTGGCGTTTTACAATATCATTTGTTCAATGGCCCAGAGTAGACAGTGTTCAGTAATGGATGGTGTTTTCTTCATTAGTTGTGCTCATTTATGCTGCAACACTATTTAATTTAATGTGTGTGAGTGAGTTTGCATGCACCAACGTGTCTGTCAGAATTAAGGTGTGCAGATAAATTAGATATCAGGTCTACAGCATGGAGAGATGCACTAATGTTCCATGAAATACTTCTAAGTTTTGTCTTGGGAGGATTTGGTAAAGTCATGGGCACTTTATATCTCTCTAGATCATACAACCATAGATAATATAGTTCTTCTCTGGCCATTCTGATCATTGGCTTAAATAGACCTCACATCATCATCATCAAATTCAGCTTAACGATTTCTAATTAACACATAATGAAAGGATGACCAGCCTTCTCTAGTGGCTTTGAATCTGAATGAGTCTTTTTTTCCCCCCTTCTCCTCAGGCTGTGAATGTGATGGGGAAGTGAATGATATTGGCTGTGCTAATGTATTGTTCTATTACATCAATTCATCATCTTCTAGTAAATGTCTGATCTTTCATGGATCCATAGATTCTATGATTAAACATCAGACATTTCCCTAGGGGTTTATGGTGGAGGCTACAGCGTGGAGACCAGGGTGTGACCTGTTTAGATCCTGTAAATCCACCGTAACCATGTTCAGTTCTCTGCTGCAAGAGAGTGATTTGCTTTTTAGTTCGTCAAAACAATCTGCATTGTCTGCATCCTTTGGTCGAAATTTCCTGTAACATGGGGATGTCTGACAGCAACACAGGCAAGAAGACATAACCACTGCAGAGTAAACCCTCACCACATACACTAAGGCAGTATCAAGACCATGAAAACGATTGAAAACTGTTGCAACCACTTCCCGTACAGGAATGGAGAAGTGTCTACAGTTTCCTCACCAAATAATGCAAAAGTAAAGTTTCAGCATTTGCATGAGCAGGTGTGTGTGGGCGTTGTTGCAGTTATGTTAGCTGAAGTATTTACGTATGTATGGATGCATACATTGTTAGCATGAGTGGTCGCAGTGGACCCTGGTAGTATTAGAGCCATGCTCTACCAATTGGACCAAACGAACCAGTCTTCCCTGAGTACCACTAATTTGATGTGTTGCTTTCAATTAGCGGGAAACAAGACGCAAAATTAACAGATGGAGAGGAGAGGAGAGGAGAGGAGAGGAGAGGAGAGTTAGTGTAAAAGGCAGGTGGTAATTTGCTTTTCCCATCTTCTCCAAATAGGTGGGTCAGCAGGGGTTTGTTTTTGGGAGTTTGAGAAAGCAAAATGGAAATGTTTGTGGGCCATACAGACGCAGACTCAGACAGACACACATACACACACACTCACACAGCTGGTAAGAGGCATACGCTCCAGTGATATATGACAGCTTTCCCATTAAAACCATTCTCCTCAGCTGCTGGGGGAGAGGGGAACAAGTCTTACAGAATCCTGGCCACAACCTGAAAACCTGAACAAATATTATCTTCATTTGAAATTCCCTTCCTCTGCCTCACCTACAACTGTTCTCTATTAACTTCCTGGCAATAATAACGGCTCCATTCAACCAACCTTGTCTTTTGTGTTCATTCGTAGAGCTTGATGAATAGAGCTATTAAGGCAAGCCTTGAGGCCTCTGATAGAGGGCAATCCAACACATGTTAGAGTCCCACAGCAACCTTGTGCACAGACACAGGCACAGACACACACACACACACACACACACACACACATAACTGCACAGGAAACAAGAGAAGGGTGTGAGGCAGAGGAGCGTAAACCTCCTTGCATAACAAGAAATATGCTTTCACAAACAATTAGGAAAAGGCAAAGCTACTTCTTGCCACGTACTCTGACTTGTCAACCATCTGATCTTCCAATTCTACTGCTGAGAAAGAAAAAGGCTGCTCAAAACCTGCCTTTACAAAAAAAACAGTCAAAGCTTAGTTGCAAAAAAACAACACAGAGAGTGAGTTTTCTTGGAGAGGACTCTGGAGAGATGATGAGAGCTTATCTCAGCATGGTCTCTGTCCTGAAGTAGACACAAAACCCACCCTGCTCCACTCTGTTCCAGCTGTACAGTATGTAAAACTATGACAGAAGGGAAACAGTCAGCAGTTTGCTCTCTATCTCTGCACCACAGCTCACAGCTCTAGAGACGGCAGCCTTCTAATTCATCATCTTGACACTTACTGTTGAATTGCGAAATAAAAAAGTTATGGTTCACACCACCTATCAATGGCTGTCATGTATTCTTTTTTGCAAATGCACATTAGTAAGTATATGCCCACAGGCTAAACACAAAAAGTGCAAACAGGAAGTGTGAAAGTGTGATGACTACAAAGTTGTCAGAGAGAGAGGATGAAACCGAATGAAGTCAAGATGTAAAAATGGGCCTGAGGCAGCTGCAACAGTGTGTCTACACCCATCCCACGCCTCATTCTTTTGTATGCACATATCTGAGAGTTGAAATCAGCTGTAGTTACATCCAATCCCTACAGTATGTCTCTCACATGCTGCTATCACTTGTGCAAGATATAAAGCATCCAATCATAACTAACATTTTCTCACAACTACACATTTGATCACCAGCGTAACCCAACGCCTGAGACTGAAGAGCATGAATGCCTTATCAGATATTGTCATTTTGAACAGGCTGCTCCCTAGAACAGCACAGCTCTTACTTTGAACATGGTCACTTTGTGGTGCAGATAAGCATAAAAGACATTATATTCCCGTGGCTCTGGGATCACTATCTTCTCACTCCAGATTGAGACGTCAGTAATGAGACTGCCATTAAATGCTCTGCCTCTATTGCTTTCTATGTTGAGAAGCTTATGTTAAGTCACTAGAGTAGAGGGAGTTGCGGTGCTGTCCTCATGGTGACAGCTGATTATATTGCAGCTGAGAGCAGGCAATACAACGTGTGTTCAGGCACGCTGTGCTTTGAGTTCTCGTCAATACAAGCTTTTCTGTACCAGCAGTTGCTATGGATCTTTCTCGTTCAGCATTTTAAATCCATATTAAAACATTCACACGCCAAGGTGCACAAAAAATGCTTTAAAAAAAAACCAGCAAGGTGGAAAAACCTGAAGCTACAACAAAACTATACTCTGCCTCTAAAATGATCTGGAATAGAATTAAATGTGCATTATTTATTTTCAGTTGTTGCTCATTGCCATTATAAGAGTTTAGTGGAACAAAGGCCTCACAAATTAATCATCAACGCTAAAATACTAAAACTTTATCTTTAAATTCAAAGAAACCTAAGGCTAAACGGAAATGAAAATAGGAATAGAAAATGACAGAACAAGGAATGGAAATAATAAAGCTGTAAAAACTGTACACACACACATATACAAAATGGTCTATAATCCTCTTGCGTCCCATCAAGATATTAAATAAAAAATCTGCTGGCATTTCATATGCTATTTGGTGTTTGATATCAATAAAAGATCAGTGGATGAATGTCAGTTTATATCTCTCAGTGTGAGGAGTGTTTGCGGATTGGTTTTTCACTTGCACTCAGAGCAAGCATAACATTCTGTGTTTGTGTGTGTGTGTGTGTTTTGTGAAAGTGTATCCGAAAGAGAGTGAGGGAGCGAGAGAGAAAGAGGGGGGAGGGGAATCAGCAGAAACAGAAACTCACATGATAACTGAATATCTTCTTAGACAGTGCGGTACTGAATGAACCGCATGTCTATTTATTGTTGATATGCTTGACTGCTTTTCCACTGTGCACAATCCAGGTTAAAACACGCAATACTGACTCTGCTGACTTACAGTACAACAAGAATGAATTCTGGAGCGAAAAGGGGGAGAAGGGACTTGGCAAGGTTTCAGAGCGTGGTACATAAATATGAGTGAGTTTACATGCACATAGAGATCCAATGATGAGTTTGCTACTTTGCTTAAAAGCTGGTGCTGATGGGAGCAGGGTGTAGGGGGGCAAGGCAGAAAAGTCTTACAGTACTTTGTGTCCATCACATCAGCAATGGGAATGAAGCAGGCGAATAGTTGATATGCTGTAGGTGTGGAAAGGATTGTGTACAAATGGAGATATTGAGGGACTGAACTTGCAGGGTCAGAATTGAGGCCACAAAATCCCATTCTGGCTGCATACTCTCATCTGGGCAAGTCAAAATAACAATGAAGAGAATTTGTGGATCAAACCAGTGGCCGACTCAGATCAAAGGTCGCAGAGCCCAAAGACAACGAGGGGAAGGAATCATGATCAGCGTGTGTAATATGGGACAGGGGTTGGGGAGAGCTTCTGTAAGTTGGGGGCTGATAGTGGGAGCATCAGGTGGCCAGCCACAAGCGTACACGTCTCTGTGTCTTTTTAAGTTAAAATGTCTTCTTTTCTTTGTTTCCTTACAACACACTATAGTATACATACTGTACAATACCCGCTGAGCTGCCACTGTGTCCCGAGCAGGGATGGAGAGAGTTGAGAAGTGGCGCAGGGTTTTTACACTAACATTCAATACTGAATAAACACAGGGGGGCAACACCCACTCATACACACGTGCACACACACACACACACACACACACACATGCACACACGCACACACACAAAAGGAAAGACAGACACACAGGAGTTAATGCTTCACAACACAGTCACATAATGTACAAGGAACTTCATCTTTAAAAAAAATCATACAGGAACCATCTTAAAATGCCTTCTTCAGCTATATTACAAATAAAACATGAGAGAGTTTTTCATTGTTCCTCTCAGACCATGGACATCACTGAAAGAAATACAATATCCTAATAAAACGTAACCACACATAAAGTGGCGGTGGTGGCATGGTGGCACAGGTCTTCTGTTTGCGTTGGCGTAGAGAGAGAGACATATGGAGGGAGAAACAGACAGAGATGGAGAGAGAGAGAGAGAAGGAGCTGTGTGGTCATGAGGACAGGAGTGGCATAGGAAGGAATGACTGGTCCTTTAAAAGGAAAAAACAAAAAGTGCCAAGGTAAAATGGATTCAAGTAATGTGTGCTCTGTACACAGGAGAGGGTGGGAGGGGGAGAGAGTCCTGTGGCCTCAACATGGCCGCTCTATTGGCTCTTCCTGTGCTCAGTCAGGCTGGTCGGTGCATCTGGGGGCGTTTCTCCACGGGCGGCTTTGGAGAGAAGGTCCACCCACTTGGCCTGCAGCTCTGCATCTTGGGCGCTGAAGAGCAAAGCTTGCTGGGTGTGACTCAGCCGGAATGCATGTCTGACCTCTGACTTTTCGGTTGCTGATGGTGATACCACAGTCACCTCGAACCCTGGCAGAGGCACCACCCGCGCCCCCTTGGCGTCCTAGGGAGATGAGTAAAACAAGCCAATCAGAGCAAATCAGGAAGTCAACAGTTCGGCATTGGGTCTACTTCACAAGATGCATGTTACAATACAAATGGCATGATGCAATACTGTTGACTAAGCATTCTTTCATGGACAGTTTCATTATTTTAATGCATATTTGTATCAGTGACATTTCCTCTCACCAGATGTAGGATGGGATATATTCCACTAGGCATGTGTAGTAAACCCTGTCCTCGTCTCTCCCTTCCCCCTCTTTCCCTTTCCATGTAATCAGGAAACACTCATCCAACTCTCATTAATCCTCATTAATCTTTGGAATGGCAGCTTTCTGCAGTGGGATTGGGATATTAGTATTGGAGATGACACGGGTGGAGGCTTTACAGATGGGCTTCCCTCTGTGCCATCCACAATGAATGGCTGACAGAGAATTACCGTCTCCAATGAAAGGCTTTCCAAACAGGACTACTTTGGGAATCTTGTTAAGCAGCCATGTCAACCACTATTTATATACATCTCCTTGGGAGTTTCTGAGCAGATTTATTGCTCCATACATTGCTCCAACATTTCAAGGAACTAAATCCAGAGAGCGCTTCATCTGGTCAGTGCATGCTAGAACCCTGTCAGACAGCTGAGTAGTGTCACCGACAGCAGCTATACCTGAGCTCAGATTCAGGACAACCAAATCCTCCTGGCCCAAATCTACAGAGCACAGACAGTCTACAGACAAATTGGCACACTCAGGATCTGGAATAGATGTGACGTATACACACTACTGATGCACCCAGAGAAGCACAGACATCCTGTTTACAAAGACAGGAAGCAGACAGGACATACAGAATGGCCTGACATACAGAGGTACAGTCAAGCACACAGGTAAAGTGGCCACGTGCAAAAAAACAGTCATGTTTATTTACTCACACAATCCTTTTTTTTTTTTTTAAAAAAGGGAAACATACAAGAAGCCAGATATCATTTATATGTTTTACCTGTATGAAGAGTAAACCCGAAGGAAAGAAAGGGTAGATTAGTGTATAAAATGGAGGATCCTAAAACAGATGGAATGGTAACAAACAGCAGGATCATGACACACACACACATTAAGAGTGTGCCAGTGTTTAACCCTTACCTGTCCACTGCTCTGCAAGTAGAGCACCAGCGGTTCTGCTTTGGTGACGGCCACCCACATTTTAGTCCAGCTCTTCCCCTTCTCCTGCAGCTGGAGGTGACCACACAGCAGGCAGTTCTCCCCCGTCAAGGATGTCTGTCTCTAAAGTGGCACCATAATAAATACAGTATATACAGTCAGTACAACCATTGTTTGGTCATACCTACATCTTACCAGTGTATAGCTGCTATTGTGTATTTGTAGAGTTTCAGATACTGACTGCATGACTTTTAAATCCCCTGCATTGAAAACCGATCCTGTCACAAAGAGGCCAGTTTGAAGTTGATTTGAATTAGTTTGTTGTGCAGATCCATCTGTATCACATTCTCAGGATTTAAATTTGATGAGCAAATGACAGCATGGATCTTCCATGGTGCACCGTTGTGTAACAGCCTTTAACTGGAGAATGTAGGACAAAGTGAGATTTGTGCAAGGACAGGTGTTCCTGCTCCTGCTGCCCCTTGTCTGCCCCTGATATGGCCTACTGCGCCCCCTTGTGGTGACTAATGTTACTGCAGTCAGGCATTTAACTGTGAACCCGTTGAGGTATGCTAGGTAGGAGTTAGTGACTGGATAGAGAGAATTATATTGCACTGAGTGAACCAGAATCATCAGAATCAGGAGACGGTGTCACGTACGTATAAATCAAATAAAGACAGATGTGGAAAATATGGCAGTCAGCTTTTCAGTATGACAAGAGTAGGAAGTACATCTACATGCCTGAAGCGCCCAGACTGTTGAGTCAGCAGAGAAGGCTCGTCCTCCCTAAGCCCCTATGTAAGATCCCATTATCATATTTGTCATCAGGTAGGGATTAGTTGATCTTTCTAGGTGTACTATTTATATGTGTAAGTATGGTGTGTGTGTGTGTGTGTGTGTGTACCATGTAAATAGAAAGGGGCATACTGTTGAATTTGGACAATACAGTGACTCTTGGATTCAATAAAGATACTGTGCTGGCCTCATTAAGACCACAATTATGTGCTTCTTCCAAGCTGCTCTGTGCTGTAGTCTGTGGCCAGCAGCACAGTCTGGCTGCTGAACACTGGTTGACATTGACTGCTGGTACACTGGGAGATGTGGATCCCATTGTCTGGCATGAATCCAGTCAGAAAACTGAGCTATTGTGTGTTCATGTTTGCGTTTGTGTCCGAAGGTGTCTCACCTCAGGGGCAGCTTTTCTTTTCTGTTCAGTAACACCTATTAGAGTCTCCAGGCTGAGGCTGGCTTCAAAACACTCTGGGCACACTCGACTCGTCTTGTTGTCCAAGGTCTTTGAACACTTTGCACAGATGGCCTGCAGAAGGACAGAGAGAAAGAGAGAGAGTTGAAAAACCTCACAGACGTTCATGGTTAATTGTCCAAAAGAATGTTTCCACTCCTGCTCTGACTTCTCTCCATCCCCTCTCCATCCCACCCTTCTCCATCTGTGCTCACCGCTCCACAGGACTTGCAGTGGTGTTTGCGTTTAGTGAAGTTGAAGCTCTCGTTGCAGCCTTTACACGTCTGCTTCTCTTTCTCCTTCTTCCTGGAACTCTTCTGGAAAAGAAAGGCAGGAGTCTTGCGTCAAGGGCCTTGGTCTGTCCAATTTCAGCACAACCTAACTGAAAGGGAATGTCTGGGGGCTTGTCTTGCTTTATCCTCTGTTTGTCTATATTACCCCTCCAACAGCCCTCAAACACTCCGCCTCTGAAAACAACTAAAATGGATCAGATGGAGGTGTCGATAGCAGTACAGGCTGCCAGGTTGTTATTGCAGATGCAATGTGGGATGAAGTGTGAAATTCATCTCCTGATTGTGCCATGTTTCCACAGACAGACAGACAGACAGAACTGGCTGTGTCAGCTACAGATAACGGGTGAGCATTTCTGTCTTTATAGAGCAGGCTGTTCAATGAAGACAAACTATTCTTCCTTTTTACAGACCAGTGGGGAGGACAGATTCATGGCAGTTGTCAAAGTTATCAGTGGTGATACCACTGACACCAACAGCAAAGCACACATATAGGGTACCACACACAGTCTTGCCCAGAGAGTGTGTTAATGTGTTCATAATAATCTAAGCCATTGTCTACACTTTAATGACTCCTTTACGCATTAGCTTGCCAGGTGGTAAAAAAGATTTCTATATTATAGTATCAATATTAAAGAGATTGTTTTCAACTTACCCTTTCATGTAGTCGTTCACCATCTGAGTCGATGGATGTGTTACTCCAGGGACCCTGAGGAGAAGAACCAACATACTGAACACCAGCAGCTTCTGCCTGCAGTTTGACATCTCTACCACTAGGTGTCAGTCAGGTCCCACTGAATCTGTTCCTCTGTTTTATGTCAAGTTTGGCCAGGGTCCAGCTGCAGCCAGCCCAAAGTGGGTCAGAGGAGATCCATAAGAGTTTTGTATACACTGTGTGTTGGGCTTCCCCTATTAGGTCATGAAGGAGTTCTGGGAAGCTCAAGACTCACAGACACTATACGTGTGACTGTCTGCGCTGGAAAGAAAGAGCTTCTTTATGCACGTTTTGTGTGTATCATACTACCACATCCATAGATGGTGAGTACTTTGGACAGACAAAGACCAGACTATGACACACTCCATTGGTGTACCACTAGCCTCCTGTGATTAACAATCATTTTGTAGGATGACCTATTGATTGTCTGATCAATGAACAGGATGACTGACCGGTGAGTCTGGCTGGTGGTCATCCTCACGGGAGAAGGAACTGTTGAAGGCTTTATTGAACGTTTCACTGTTCTGTTTGTGCCTCTCAATAGTGGCTAGAATCACCTGAGAGAGAGAAGAGGTGTGGAAGATAGAGGACGGGGGAGAGGGAGGGAGGATGGAGAGATCAGGAGGAAAGAGAAGGGGAAGACAATAGAAGAGAGGGAAGTTGATTAGAGAATTCAGCATTTGAACACATTTTTTTTGAAACCAAAGACAAACTAAGCATGCTAAATCTCAGGAATTAGAAACACAGGAAACCAAGTGGCTCCGATTAACACATCTTGATGTACCAGTGTGTGATCTTGACAGAATCTTGAAGGGTTTAAAGTGAATAAAGTGAGAAAGAAAAGAGACAGGGAAGGAGAAAGCAGCCTTCCCTCTCCCTGTCTGAATGGGGAACAAAGAAAGCATCTGTGGCCCGCTGTCGTCTGGCCTGTCCACGCTACAAAGGAATGACAACAGCAATGACATCACAGCTCTAACAGCATCATAGTCCTCCTGCCACAGCCTGGAGGCCTGTGTCAGAGTCCAGAGTCCAGCTAGTTGTGCGTAGAAAGCTTCCTTCTCGCTCCAAAATCTCTTGAGATTAAATTCCACTGTGCTTCAGTTTTCTGAATGCTCTCTAGTCACTTCAGACTCTTTGCCTAATAAAACTATTTCAGCCCCTCTCTCATGCACACATACACACTGAACACGCAAAAACCCTCCCTGCAGTATGCCTGCCCCTCCTCTAGCCCATGAAGAATTTTAATCAGCTTTACTCAGCTATAATGGGCTAAATGAGCAATAATGAGAGGCTTTATGAGAGAATATAATTCCCAAATACACACAATGAGTGTGGGGAAGGAAACCTCTCCTCTACTATTCCCTAATAGAGCAGAACTGTGGAGGCACGATTCCAAAATGCTCCGTGTGTGTGCATGAAAGAGAGAGAGAAAGAGTGTGTGTGTGTGTGTGTGTGTGTATGTAAGCATGTGCATGATCCTTGCCTGAATCCAATCTTCCTTCTCCTCTGCTGTCCTGTAAAACAAATAAAAGACCCTCAGATCGACCTTACGATACACATCCCACACCATCACAGAGAACTGGTCTGTTGAAACAATTACATATCTCAGGTAATTTGGCTAGAGGAGTAACCTACGTTTGAATCGTGATCAACCCATTTGAATTTTACACAGCCATAGCACATTTTTACATTCCACTTCATGGAGCACAATGTTTGCTCCGGGGCTGATGCAAAGGTCTTTACCTGGCCTGCAGCTCCAGCGAGCGCTGCTTGCCAATGATGACGAACGTGTGAGGAAGGTTCTGCTTGACATTCTCCTGCACCTGAAGTCAAGAACCAGAAGAAATTTAATCTACACCCTCTAGGACAAAAACATAAGACATAAGAGAAGTGAGAAGTGTATCCTGCACCTCCATGCCAGCGATGTCAATCCTCTCTCTGACACTGAATTTCTGTCCCATCAGTCTGAGTTTAGGTACACAATATAGCACCATGTTGTTGAACTAGGGCAGAAGCAGAGAGACCACAAATGAAAAAAAAAACATCCTCCAGCACTCTTATTTCATTATGTTATTTATAACCTTTTGGTATCTCACCAAGTAGAGGTATCGGTCTTGTGCTGTCCCGTTTTTAGCTGACATCTTCTTGATGTGTCCCTCTTTGATGAGCTCATTGGCTGGGTTTACTATGTCTTCTTCTCCCCCTAGCCTCTCATAAACCTCCAGCAGCTTGTGCATCTTCTCCTGAAAACATTAAGCAGCAGGAACAACAGATGAACACAGCCAAGACAGATAAGACGAGGCACTCAAGAATGTGTGAGGAGATAGATGAAGCTATAAGCCACAGTCCACCAGAGGGGGTTATATCAGCTTAGCTGGAAAACTCTCATTCAAGGAGTTGTCAGCAAGGTAGAAAGCAGGTATAATATTTCTATATTGATTGATACAAACTTTTATGGGATCTAGAGTTTCAACATTGTTTGGAGGATGTAAGAAATTAGAGTGGCCAGACAGAGGAAGGAGGATGAGTGTTAGAGAGACAGTCAGCCTTCCGCAGGCTGTGAAACCCGAGGCAGGAAACAACAATTTCCTGTCTGTACCAATTCAACCTGTTCCCTCTCACTAACCCCTGCAACATTGCTGCCTGACAGTACAGTATCAGCAACTCTTTGATTGAGCAGCACATTGGTTGGTTATTATATTGTTGATATCAGTTAGACAGTGAAAGACTGTTAGAGTTTAGGTAAGAGAGAGATGACAGATGGGCTACACTAAAGAGGGAAACGGGACAGAGGGTAGCATTGAGCAAATTCTCACCATTTTCCTGATTGCTGCATTGGAGTGATTAGCTGCAGTAGAGATTAGCTCCAGTGCCTCTGTAATACAATACAAACAAACACACACAGACACGCACACGCACACACACACACACACACACACTCTTGCTATGATATATGCACGCTGGAAAAGAAGATTAAGTGTCAGGGCCGTCACACCAGTCATGTCAAGCTAATTTTACATGATCAAACACTAAACACACACACTCTTTACATTAAACACACTCTGTGCATTAACCTAGCTTTCAGCCAGTAGAGAGCCCAGTACTAATGTGTCTGTGCACCTTAGTCAGTCATCTTAATCATGGCCTACATAAACAGTAGAGACATGTAGCCAGGAGGAAATGAGGCCAAATCACTCTGTGATGAACTACAGTTCAACAGGAGTGGCTGAGAGAAGCCCTAGACTCCAAACAAAAGAGTGAAGAAAAGTTGTTCAGCTTAGGGGACATGCGGTTCCTGGGATGACACAGGGGGATGTAAAGTGTAATTCTAGGCATACAGAGTGAGGCCCTGACATGTACAGGGGTTTTCCTGCATTGTAAAATCTTGGGTGGGCTGCCTAAATGGAATTTTGAGCCGCTTCAGGAAAATTTTAAAATTGAATTTAAAATTACATTGAAATAAAAGCCTATTCAAGAAGGGCACAAGAGCGGATTGTGAGATGGTTTACATTGGTTTGGGAACTGCCATAAATCCAGAGAGCCAAAGTGAAATGTGTGTAGACAGTTGTGTTATGGATAACAAAACGTAAATTAAATTCATTTTTCTGTTGTAACTTTACGGGGAAGGATCTTTCCAGCTAGACGCTCCTGGTTATGTTGTAGCAAGCTACCACTACACAGTCAGGAGAAAATACACTGACTTAGCTGAAACGCAGCAGCTCAAAATTACTTTTATTTTTCATATGATTTCTTAGCACCAGTTTTAGTATTGGTTAACCCGCATGCTGTAGGCAGGCTCACTTGTAAAGTAAACCAATTGACCCTTTGCTAAACCCCTCCCTCGTAGGTAGCTTGACCAATCCTAGCCTAGCAAACGTTTCCCTCTGACAAACACTGTTCTGCTCTATAGACTCACACTGTTCTGGTGTGAGTCTATAGAGTCTACATAGCCTGTTCTGGTCTGTTTATCCCTCAAGAATCCCTCAACTAGGACAGTGTTATGTAAGTCTATGCATAACATTGGAATAGAAGGGGTATGGGTGCCAAGTTGGCCAGTCAGGCCTCACTTAGGCACCACCTGAGCCAGGAAAAACCCTGATGTAATGTAGTCTGTCTCTACCATACAGTAGAGGACACACACAAAGACGTAAGTATGACATGAACAAGCATGAGGCTGAAATGTACTATTGCCTAAAGGCCTTTTAGTAGCAACTATATAATAACAATTACAGGTGAAACTACATATTCCATTGGTACAGGGGAAGCAGAGCCAAGTGTAAGTGGAGGGGTGAGGGAGAATGGGGGAAGTAATGAGGGATGACACAGCTGAAGTAGGACAGGAAATGATAATTATAGAGATTTCTTGGTAACCTGTGGTTGACTGGGTTGAGAGTTATGATAAAACAAGCTGTCCTGATTGAGCAGTGTGTTAAAAATCTGAGGCGTTAATGGCTCACTCTCTGTATCTTTTCGGTCGAGTGCGTCATCGGGCAATTTCTTCAGGTAGTCTTTGAGCAACAACTCGTAGCGTGGGATCCTCTGGACGGGCTCCAACATGTGGTGCTGCAACGTCAGGTTCCCGCACACATCCTGTTTCTGTTGGGTCAAACACAAAGACGGACGTGAACAAATGTATAGCAAAAACACAGATGTCTTCTGTGAAGCAATGCAGCAACGCAAAATAATGAGGGGCCCGCCCACACACACACACACACACACACCTACCTGTATATTTTGGACCACACTCTTGAACTGTGAGGAGCGCTGTGTCCAGGTGTTGACCAAGTCCATGGCTCGGTCAAAGTTCTTCACATATTCTCCATACATCTTCATAAATGGAGCCAATTTCTGGAGGATGTCTCCAATACGAGGGTTGGAATCCCTACAGCACACACAACAGACAAATGGATGAAGAATCTGGGGCTGGATTCACAAAAACGTCTTAGGGAAAAATAAAATTTTGGGAAACTATATTCTTAAGAAAAAGTATTTTATTAACTTTCTACTTATTTTGCTTCTGAAGAAATGTACGTATAAATGTGATTCTTGTAAGCAAAGTTCTCATATTTGTTCTTAAATTCTTTTAAAGTAACGTTCCACCCCGTTTATGCTGTTAACATTGTCTTCTTAAAAGGTCACGCGAGTAGATTTACATTTTCAAACCAAGAAAGGTTATACTGCTATAACTAGCAGAGTGCATTAATGTCGGCCTTTTATGTTTGTTTACATCACAGTTGCTAGATAGGCCCCATCTGAGAAGTTCATATGTAAGAAACCAAGAGAGGTTTGTGAGAGATGAGACTAATTTCTCCTGGGTATCTTCTTAAGAACAGGATCTGTTTTAAGAACACTTGAATCCGGCCCCTTGACCATACCTGCATGCTTTTTAAGTCTGTCAGTGTGCACGTCTACGTGTCTGCATGGCTGTGTGTAATAGTTATATAGTCTTAATATTTAAACTAATATATTTCAATTCAAGAACGCAGTGTGAGGGTGCCATTATGTGGCAGGTGACTTTCCTCAACACAGCTCTCCAGAGGAGTCATTATGTACCAAGGATGGCTGATGTTGGCACAATAACACACACTGGCAGTAAATTTCCTGCTCACAGTGAAAAAAGGCAGATAATGCCCCCATTCTGCAAGTCTCTCTCTCCCTCTCTCTCCCTCTCTCCCTCTTTCACACGCACACACACACAGACACACACACACACACACACAAAACCCAAACCATACCCAGCCAGCCAACACAACACCCACCAAAAGCCTGACAATAACGCCCCCCACTGCCAGCCAGCTGTCTGAGGTTTACAGCCAACACCAACCGTCCATGTGACCATTACAGTCAGACCTCTTCTACAGCCACTGATGCCATTTGACCATCAACTACGGAACTACCAACGGAAAGCCTTTGATTTTACACGAAGGTCAATACAATTGCTCACCATTCTCCAGTGATACGTGTCTTGAGCTCGGGGAGCAGGAACTTGTCATGGAAGCAGTAGATGGAAGAGATGTTGGAGAAGATCCCAGTGATGACATCCTGAGGGATTCCAGCCTCTGTCAGCTTAGTGCAAAATACCTAAAAAGAGCAGGATACACAGCATGATATATAAGCATTACAGAGCTAATGCAACTGTTTCCAAAAGCCCAAAGTTTGACTCGCATTCGAAAGATACACAGGTTTACGTAGAAACAGAAAGTTTCCTGTTCGAATCTCCACCTTTGGAATTTTTTTAAGGTAACTGGCAGCTGACAATTAGATTCATGGTCATGATCCTGCAATAAACCAAACTAGTGATAATGTTCTTGAAATGTCCTGTAAATATGTTTTCAGTTTTGTAATCATTGATGTGATGTGTCATAACTCCTGTCATACATTGCTTCATCCATCATTTCCACAACCTTTCAACTTCATGTCAGTCACAGACGGGCAGTATTGTTACTATGGAAACCAGTGCCGTGTGAGGGCGGTGTGACAAAAACAGGAAGTAGCTGTGAGGTTTCTGTGCCCTCAATAGCAAATAAACCATAGCTATTCTGTGATAGGGCAATTGTACATCTCCTCTATCACATGAACTGAATAAAGAGGAAGATTCAACCTCAGGTAGTAAGTTCTCATTACAAACTGTAGTAAAGAAAAATACATAATAGGTTAATCTACTGAAAACACTGTGGCCTCTTGATAAAATTGAAAAAAGAGCAAACAAAAGGTAGACAGTATAATTAACAGAGCAGAGTACAGGAGGAGGTCATGGCTTGTAAATGAGTGGGATAGTAAGGGAGTAGGAGCTCAGGGTCTGGAGGACGACCAAAGAGTATTACAGGAAGTGGGATTTTTGGAGATAAGACACTGAGCTTGCATGGAAGTGAATTCCCGCTCAAGGCTGAGCAGCCTTGGTAGCTCAAGCAATATATCCTCCATGGCTAACGCCCTCCATTCACCTCTAGTCTGAATTAAGTGGAGGCTACACCAACCAATTTGGGAATATTGATCATTTGAAATAACTCATCACATCATAAAGAAGAATCAATGAATTCATTGATTGCATGTCTGTTAAAGTGTTACTGATAAAGAATC